>CM051039.1:14685726-14935726 GCA_027627225.1 Congeria kusceri
TACTAC
The DNA here is from genome assembly GCA_027627225.1 of Congeria kusceri. NCBI lineage: Eukaryota > Metazoa > Mollusca > Bivalvia > Myida > Dreissenidae > Congeria > Congeria kusceri. The sequence continues at coordinate 14,685,733 of CM051039.1, forward strand.
TACTACTACTACTACTACTACTACTACTACTTCTACTACTACTACTAGTACTACTACTACTACTACTACTACTACTACGTCTACTACTACTACTACTACTAGTACTACTAGTACTACTAATTCTACTACTGCCGCTGCTGCTACTGTTGGTAGTGGTGGTGCTTTAATTATCAGAAAAGCATGAATAAAAACAACAACAACTGCTGATGCTACTACAACTTATGCTATTACTACTTTTAATAATCATAATTATATACTTTTGAAATAGTATAAGCAAAGTATATAACAGGATTATACCACAGAGGGACGCCCACAATTAAAATACAAACTCTACAACCACATAACTCTACTTCATTAGCATCGTTCTTCCTACAGTAGACTATATAGCATATCGTGAACTAACATTTATATAATATAAACTTATAATTCTTATAAAACATTACAAACCTTTTATAATACAACGTTATCTTTGTTGTAAAACGCATATTTTATATAACTTATTAGAAACGTCTGAAGATATAAAATATCTTGGTTCTGCATTTTTAAGGGAAACTTTAACTCTTGGTGATCGCATTGCTATACTTACTCTCTTACACATTGCAGTAGAAAGTCGTTGAAAATATATATTAAATGTATCTTATTTTTTTAGATGCGTCTACAACAGAGATAAAATAACACAACCAACACAAACGTCTGAGTTATGCATATAGGATTTTCAACATCAACACATAGCGCCTTGTTGACAACGGACACTTCCGTGGTATATCACTTCATGACATACTAAGCTTGATGTACCAGTATACATATATACATATCATTACTTATCTGCCAATAAACTAAATAAATAATTATTACAAACAACCATTTGTAGAATGTACAGATATCATATGGTCGCAGACAACCTAATGAGGGGACCCATATAGCCTTGTGATACTCATCTCCAGTGTATATTCTCTTATAATGCATTAAAAGGGTCAACGAGCACAATCAATCAAAATACATTTTAGCAAAGTGCGTTTTATATATACATATGTGAACAAATTCCCATTATATATACACATTATACACATTACATTTAAAAAAAGAAATATACAATAACAAATCAACATTTTAATAAAAACAAATAACCTGTTTTAGCAAGTTTATAGTAAAATACATCTACACGTATAAACCATATCAGCAAACTCTGTTCTTTAAGCAAAACATATCTTGCTAATTTTGTTACCACACACTGTTGCTTTTACAACAGTTACCATTAACGCATTTTGTGCTTCTGCCGCTATTACTACTAATTATTATAATTGTGTATTTATTGCTACTACGACCAATACCACTACTACTACTACAACAACTACTACTGCTGCTACTGCTCGTTCTCCTTCTCCTCCTCCTACTACAATTTCTACTACTGCTGCTACTGCTATTAGTGCTTTTAATACTACTATTAGTTCTTCTTCTTCTACTTCTTCTTCTTCTACTATGACAGCAACATCATCAACAGCAACAACAACATCATCAGCAACTACAACTTCTACATATTCTTTTACCACTACTGCTACTACAGCTACCAATGCTGCAGATTCTGTTGTTGTTGATGATAATAATAATAATAATAATAATAATAATATTAATAATAATAATAATAATAATAATAATAATAAAGATGATGGATGCAAATTTCAATAAAAATGCAAAGGTTATGAAGAACAGGAATACGGGGTGATTTATGCAATTACACAATTAGATTAAAAGTCCACTAAGCATGACATGGTGATACGAGTGTAGAAGTTTTCTTGTATGAGCTTTTACGCTTTTTAAAACAAATTACAATATGTAAAATGTATGGCATGACATATCGTGCAATAACACAAAACGTAATTTCAAATGTACTATATTTAAAATCAACAATTGCTGCTGCTACTACTACTAATACTGCTACTACACATTATATGACCACTACTGCAACTACAGAACAAATGCTGATGATTATATTAATAATACATGTAATAATAATAATAATAATGATAATAATAATAGTAGTAGCAGCAGCAGTAGCAGCAGCAGTAGTATAAGTAGTAGTAGTTGTTGTAGTAGTAGCAGTAGTAATTGTAGTAGTAGTAGTTGTAGAATGAGTATTAGTAGTAAAAGTAGTAGTGGTAGTAGTAGTAGTTGCAAAAGTTGTAGTAGTAGTAGCAGTAGTAGTAGTAGTAGTAGTAGTAGTAGTAGTAGTAGTAGTAGTAGTAGTAGTAGTAGTAGTAGTAGTAGTAGTAGTAGTAGTAGCAGCAGTAGTTGTCGTTCTTGCTGGAGTTGTAGTAGTAGTAGTAGTAGTAGTAGTAGTAGTAGTAGTAGTAGTAGTAGTAAGTTGTTGTTGTTGTTGTTGTTGTTTTTGTTGTTTTTGATTGTTTTTATTATTGTTTATTTTGTTTCTGAACTTGCAATTATCCAAGAAAATAATATAACTAGTCAAAGTTCTATTATTCAGTGTTCACAATAGTGAATTTAAATCAACCAATCTAATGGCAATTTTATACAGAACTCTTTTTAACATGGTACATTTCATGGATGGTTCAAATTGAAAGAAGGCATCTCCTGTGAAAATGAAATTAGCACGCCCGTATAACGGGCATCAATTATTCTGTTTTGTTGTGTAACAGGTCAGCTGCTACGATCATGCCAAGGCTGATATATGGGGATGTGGTTGGCAGTATGGCCATTTCATTGACAGATTAATGTGTTTAACCACTGTATGGTTTAGAAACTGTATTTAAGAATTCAATGAAACTTTTGTTGTTGTTATTTAACTAATCTTGAACACGAAATATTATAGATAAAAATAAGTATATACATTTGAACATCGTTATTTGGAACTCTGTTAATTTGAAGTCAGCGTTATTTCGAAGTATTTTTCTGGTCCCGAATTTATTTCTTCTTTATTTAACTAAATAAACTCGTTTAATTCCAACTTTTTAAATTCAAATTATCATTATTTTGAAGTCAAAAATTCGGTCCCAAATGAATATTTCACACTTATTTGCCTATTGTTAAATCGAAGTCGCAGTTTTGATTAGGATTGATGTTTTCACATCTTCGATGAAAAGATTCGCGGTTCGAGCGTGTCAACACATTGGCCGTTATTCGCTAATGGGCACTATTTACACTCATTAAGGCAAGTGACGAGTGGCCTGTGTATGGCAAGATATATGAGGTAATAAAGTACGCCAACGTAAGACTTTCAAATCGGTTAGCTGTCCAAGATCGGTAAAACCGTAAACCCATGTAAAAAGGTAAACCAAATAACTAAAGGCTTTCATTTATATCGTTATACCAAGTCAGATGGTCTTGTTAAGAATTATGATTTTTTTAAGTATTTTATTCATTATTTTACGAACTATACGTAACTCCTTGACCGTGGCGTATGTTCACAAAAAGAAAAATAAGACGCGACCATTACGGATTTGTATAAAATGGTGAAAATGTTTAAACCGAACTTTCGTTATTTCGAAGTTTTTTCGCCGGTCCGGACGACTTCGAAATAACGGTGTTATTACATTCCAATAATTTTAGCAGCAATAATGAAGACAATATCATGTACCGCTAAAAGAAAAAACTACACCCAGCAAAATAAATAACAATATGTTTGCTACTACTTGTCAGATTACTTCTAAAGCTACCACCACTTCTGCTTCTGTTCCTCCGAAAAATACTTAAATTACCACAACCACAACTACCATTCCTTCGAATAATATTAACACTACCACCGCCAGGCATACTTTGCCTATAAATAATACCAACACTACCACCATTACTACTACTACGACTCTGAATGATACTTACACTTCAAACCTCATTTATACTACTTTTCCTACCAGAACTAATGCTACAACCACCAACACTACCATATCTCCGACTTCTTTTAACATTACAATTACCACAACTTCTACTTACACAATGGCTAACACTAATACTTCTTGGACTATTAGTAATACTAATACTACTGGTGCAACTACTGTTACTACAACAACTGCTGCTGCTTCTAACAAAAATGCTTAGGCTGTAATGAACCGAAAATGCGGGGTGTTATATATAAATATATACACCCCTCACTTATAATATAAGACCACAAAGCATGACATGGTGGCACGAGTACAAAATACTATGATTCGTTTGGCTTTAGCGTTTAAAACATTATGTTATAGTAATTGGTCATATATTTAGTGCAATTATATCGTGAAGAAGTTATTACATTTTCTTACATGTTACAGGAACTAACAATTACTACTACTACTACAACAACAACAACAACAACAACAACAACAACAACAACATCAACAACAACAACTACTACTACTACTACTACTACTACTACTACTACTACTACTACTACTACTACTACTAATACTACTACTTACTACTACTACTACTACTACTACTACTACTACTATACTATTACTACTACTACTACTACTACTACTACTACTACTACTACTACTACTACTACTACTACTACTACTACTACTACTACAACAACAACAACAACAACTACTACTACTACTACTACTACTACTACTACTACTACTACTTATACCGCTACTACTGCAGCTGCTGCTGCTACTACTACTATTTTTACTACTAATGCTACAACTACTACTATTACTTATACTAATGCTACTACTAAAACTAATACTACTACTACCACTACTACTACCACTACTTATGCAACTAGTACAACACGTTCTAGTGCTTAACCACAACAACTTGTACTATTATTACTACTAATACTATTAGTAAAACTACGGCTAGTGCTTCAACTGCTGCTGTTTCTACTTCTTATAATAATAAAATAATAATAATAATAATAATACATGAAGATGAGAACAAAAAATGCTGAGGCTCTAATGAAACCGAAATGCGAGGTGTTATATATAAATATATACACCCCACAATTATAATATAAGATCAAGAAGCATGACATGGTGGTACGAGTGCAAAATATTATGATTCGTTTGGCTTTGGCGTTAAAAACATTGGGTTATATTAATGATATCACATATTTTAAGAAATTATAGTGTGAAGTATTTATTATATTTTCCTATATGTAACAGGAACAATTACTACTACTAGTACTACTACTACTACTACTACAACTACTACTGCTGCTGCTGCTTCTGCTGCTGTTACTACTTATACTACTACTGCTGCAACTGCTGCTACTACTACTACTTTTACTACAACTACTACTACTTCTACTACTACTACTGCTACTGCTGCTGCTGCTCCTGCTACTACTACTTATAATAATACTACTGCTGCTGCTGCTACTGTTGCTGCTACAACTACTTTTACTACTACTACTACTACAACTCTACTACTACTACTACTACTACTACTACTACTACTACTACTACTACTACTACTACTACTACTACTCTACTACTACTACTACTACTACTACTACTTCTACTACTACTACTACCATAACTACTACAACTACAACAGCAAGTTCTACTACTTAACCACAACAACTTTTATTATTATTACTTCCAAAACTATTAGTGCAACTACTGCTACTGCTTCACTGCTGCTGTTTCTACTTCTTATAAAATAATAATAATAATAATAATAACAATAATAATAATAATTGAGGATGTGAACAAAACATACCAAGGATGTAATGAGCCGGAAATTCGGGGTGTTATTTATATAAAAATATACACAACACAATAATAATATAAGACCACGAACCATGACATGGTGGTACGAGTACAAAATATTGTAATTTGTTTGACTTTAGCGTTTATAACATTGGGTTTTATTAATGGTTATACATATTTTGTGAAATTACATTGTATAGAATTTATGGTAATTTTACTTTATGTTAAAGAAACAATCATTACTACTACTACATTGTTGCTGCTGATGCTACTTCTACTATTACTACTACGACTACTACTACTAATTCTAATACTACTACTACAACTATTGCTGCTACTATATCTTCTACTTTACCACAACAAATAAAAAAGCGTATGCTACTATCACTATTACTACTGCTACAAGTACCAATTAACGCGCGTACTACTGTTTCTATTACTCCTAAGACAACAATACCAAAAACACATACTACTACTACTACAACTACTACTACTACTACTACTACTACTACTACTACTACTACTACTACTACTACTACCAACACTGCTGCTGCTACTGGTACTGCTTCTCCTCCTCCTCCTACTACTACTACTACTACTAATACAGCTGCTGCTGCTGCTACTGCTGCCCCTGCTGTTATGCTGCTGCTACCCCTCCTGCTATTACTAGTACTACATATTTCCACAACAACAACAAACGTTCCATTTCACTAGTTCTACTGCTGCTGCTGCTGAAATGGATTCTGCTGATGTAGTATCAAATATATGACCCATATCAGTCATATACCTGAATGCCTGGTGCTGTCTTATTTTTGAACTGAAGAAACAAACGCGACATGAACAATTACAATCAGTTTGCCACATACGAGTATGTTACCGTACACTGTCTAACTCAACTACTTCTTATACTACTACTCCTTTACCACTACACCGATAACTTTCACTAATACTATTTTACCGCAACAACTTCTACTACTACACACAACGGCAGAACTACTACTAAAACTACCACCAACGGCACTACTTCTCTTCCGACTACTATTAACACTAACACCACCACCACTTCTACTCCTCCGACTAATAGTAACACTTATACAGCCACACCTTCTACTTCTCTTACTACTTCTACCACTACCACTACCACCACATCTACTCGTCCAACCAAAACTAATACTCCCAGCACCACTACTACTACTCATCTGACTACTGTTAACACTTACGCCACCACCACTGCTACTCCACCGACTACTACAAACACTATCACTACTACTCATCTGAACATTACTTATACTACTTAAACCACTAGTACTACTCCTTCGACTGCTAATAGCACAATCACCACCAATTCTTCTACTCAGTTCACTTCTACTAACACTAACACCACCACCACTTTTACTCCTCCGAATATGACTACTCCTATTACTCCGACTACTACTAACACTACCACTGCCACTACTGCTATCTCTCTGTATAATACTCACACTACCACCACGACTATTGATATTCCTATAAATAATACTAAGCCTACTACTCATGCTATTCCTAGGAATGATACTAAACTATCACAACTGCTACCACTCCTGTAAATACTACTTACAATACCAACATCACTACTAATATTTTTTGCACAGAACTATTGCTACCACCACCACCAACATTATTCCTCTGACAACTATTAACTCTATCAGTACCACCACTACTACTTACGCTACAGCCACCGATAATGCTCCTTTAACTATAACTATAACTCTCACAACCACCGCTACTTTCCCAACTACAACTTATACCATCACCGCCACCACTATTATTACCCATACAACTACTACTACTAACACTACTACCACCACCGTCTTATGAACGTCTCCATTGACTACTAACACAACCATAACTACTTCTACAATTCCTACTCGTACTGCTACTAGCACAACATCTATTACTACTACCATTTCTACTACTACTACTAGCACAACATCTATTACTACTACCATTTCTACTACTACTACTAGCACAACATCTATTACTATTACCATTTCTACTACTACTACTAGCACAACATCTATTACTACTACCATTTCTACTACTACTACTAGCACAACATCTATTACTACTACCATTTCTACTACTGCTACTAGCACAACATCTATTACTACTACCATTTCTACTACTACTACTAGCACAACATCTATTACTACCATTTCTACTACTACTACTAGCACAACATCTATTGCTACTACCATTTCTACTACTACTACTAGCACAACATCTATCACTACTACCATTTCTACTACTACTACTAACACAACATCTATTACTACTACCATTTCTACTACTACTACTAGCACAACATCTATTACTACTACCATTTCTACTACTACTACTAGCACAACATATATTACTACTACCATTTCTACTACTGCTACTAGCACAACATCTATTACTACTACCATTTCTACTACTACTAATACAAACACTAAAAACATGAACAGTGTTTATCCTCCGACTACATCTTGAAGTAACACTTCCACTACCACTTCTCCTGCGAACTACTAGCGCTAACACCGCAAATATTAGTACTCCTCTCACTACTACTTACATTATCACCACCACTACTTCTCCTCTGACTACTAATATCACTTACAGCACCACATCTACTACTCGTACGACAATTACATTCTACAATACAACAACAACAACGCACGTTCTATTTAAAATGCTTTTACTGCTACTACTACTAAAACTGACACTGTTCATGCTGTCGATATAGTGTATAAAATATATAGCCAATGTCAGTTATATATCTGAATGTCTGGTTCTATAAAATTAAAGAAAAAGCAAAGCGAAATTAACAATTACAATCAGTTTGCCACAAATGTTACAGTACTACTTCTATCACAACTGCTACCTCTACTGCTACTACTTTACGACGACAACAATGACTTCTACTAGCAATAGTGTAACGAAACAACTTCTACTACTACATCCGCTACTGCTACTATATGCAGTGTCAACTATGTCAACCATACCAGTCGTATATCTTAATGACGGGCATTGTTATTTAAAAACAGCGACATAAACAATTACAATCATTTGTCACATACTCGTACGAGTATGTTACAGTACTATGTCTAATTCAACTACTACTTCTAATTCAACACAACCACCACTGGTACTCCTCCGACTAATATTAACATTTTCACCACCACCACTACTACTAACACAGGCATAACCACTTCTGCAATTCCTCCAACTACTATTTACTCCACCAGCACACGACTGCTTCTCCTCCGACTGCTACTAACACTACCACAACCATTACTACTACCCCTACCCATACTACTAATCCTACTACTACCAGTTTCCCTACCACTGCTACTACTCCTACCATTACTACTCCAACTATTACTACTACCACTGCTACTACTTCTACAACAACAACAACTACTACTACTACTCCTTTCACCATGACATTCCTATCCCCTTTTCTACTTTTAGTGGTGTTAGTGGGGTAGTAGCAGTGGTGGTGATAGTATTACACAGTAGAAGTAGTAGTAGTAGTAGTAGTAGTAGTAGTAGTAGTAGTAGTAGTAGTAGTACTAGTAGTAGTAGTAGTATTAGTAGTAGTAGTAGTAGTAGTTATTGTTGTTGTTGTTGTTGTTGTCGTTGTCGTACTCGTAGTAGTAGTCTGGGAGCTTGAGTATGAAATGCGACCTGTATCAAAGACGTATATTATGTATTTCTGCGGAATTTCACTGTCCAGTTTAACAAAACAATTTTCAGCATGAATATTTTGAGTATATGTCGATATTGAAATCTAATTTATTGTTCTTGTGAATGAATGATTGCACGTTGTTATAACAACATTATAGTGATAATAGATACGGACATAACAATTCGGAAGACCTCATTTGTTTTACATTCTATACATTATATTAGATACCTACACATTAATTACTACAAGGTGTTTGCAACTAAAGCCGGCTTTATTTCTGTCGAAAAACGCAAATTACGGTCACCTCTGGATTCATTTACTTTAAGTACCATCACTACCACCACCACCACCACCATCACCACTACCACCAACAACACAACTACCACTGCTACTACTACTAGTAATACTACTACTGCTACTACCGATGGTACTTACTACTACTACTGATATTACTTATATTACTACTACTACTACAACAACAACTACTACTACTAATACTGCTACTACTTATACTTATACTTATACTATTAGTACTTCTACTTCAACTTCTACTACTACTACTACTATACTATTGCTACTACTACTACTACTACTGCTACTGCTACTGATACTACTACTACTACTACTATTACTACTACGACTACTACTACTACTACTACTACTACTACTACTGCTACTACTGCTGCTGCTACTACTACTACTATTACTACTACTACTACCTCTTCTACTACAACTTATACTGCTACTAATATTTGCATTTTGTTCATCCTAGATGTGAATTTGTATAGATATGTGCAAAATATAAAATCATAATGCGTATCTTTCTTCACGCGTTATACCAGTCATAGGATCATATCTGATGTTGTCAAATCCGGTATTAATCTCCACCATAAAGAGGAACATAACAAATGCAACTACTACAATTTGTATAATACATATTGGAATACGTGTATTAATATTAAAATTACGACATACTCGTATAATTTTGTGTTCATATAATTTATCTGTTTATTTTAGTTTACTTTATAGAAAAATTATTATTGTTTATGCTAAACATGCTTCTATGGTCTTTTTACCTCATATCGAAAAAATGTTTTGTCTTACGTGTCCCCATACATGTTATTCTCAGCAGTATATCTTTTTCTTAAACACTACGGCGAAAAAAGTGTGAAAGTTAATATGTTTATGGAGGAAAATCACTATGCACATTACAATAACTAACCATTCAGTTTCCATTCACTTTAATTTTGATATACTGGATACATTTAAACTGACAATTTAAGTAAGGCCTCAGTCACACAATAAAAAAGTCAGGTATGCCCTGACGATGTCGGGAGCTATTAGGACAGTGTCGGGACTCTCTCGCTGTCGTGAAGCTGTCGTTACCATAATCGATCTTTGGATCAAAAATTGAATTTCGATTTGATTCGGGACGCTGTCGGCTCAAGAACGGCAGGAAAAATCGGGAATGTGTGACTGAGGCTTAAAGGACACAATATTTATTCACTTCAATATATCGCATATTATCTTGGTATGTCTTACTCTTCCTTGTCGTGTCTTAAAGTTCCTTTAAAACTATATTATACACTCATACAATTGCCGTAACGTAATACTTTTCTGTTCATTTCTTTGCATATGGTTGTTTTTAATGTGTGCATCACATAGCGTTAAAATACACATTATAGCAGTCGAGTGGTAAGCTTTTATAAATTACAAACTTTGATCCACAGATCGTAGGTTCAAGACCTAGAAGGGGCACGACTTTTTTCTCTCGTGTTTGCTTTTCATGGTAAAATGTATTATTTTGTTTTTCCAAATGCTTCAGTTTGTGGTGCAAGATTTTAAAAACATGTTCCAAAACTAACATGCTCCAAAACTACATTTAAACTACACTAATCCGTAAACAAGCTCTTGTTATAGTCCAACGCATAAAAGAACAACATCTTGGCGATCAGTCATGTACGCATTACGTATAAAAAAGATATTGAACAAAGCGACGTTGTGTTAAGTTTACATAGTAGTACGAAAATGACTAAAACATCTTTATACATATATAAAAATCAAATTATTAAATATAACAAAAAATATATATAAGTAAATAATTCATATAATTATGCTCCTCCTAGTCCTTCAATTTTCGTTTGTTGTTATATTAAATAATAATAATAATAATAATAATATTATTATTATTATTATTATTATTAAAAGTAGTAAAATATATAGATTATTATGAACATCACATTAAAAAGATTTGTTAGTTTAATTGCTGCGTTCTCAATAATAATAAAATTAATAATAATAGTAATAATAATAATAATAATAATAATAATAATAATCATCATCATAATAATAATAATATTATTATTATTATTGTTATTATTATAAACACAATATTAATAATAATCAATTAGTATTATTATCATTATCGAAAATCATAATATTAGTATTATTATCAAAAATGTATATTGTTATTATTATTTTTATTATTATTATTATTATTATTATATGTTGTGATATCGTTATTTTATGAAGTTAATTATCCAAATAAATGTATTATGATTGCTATAATAATTATTTAATTTAATAAAAGAATTGTGTATATAATAATAGAGCAAAAATTATTGAAATAATTGCTACTGCAGCAACAACAACATACTGATTTTCTATTACTCTTTATAAGCAAATTTGTTAATGTAATACAACAACAACATAAAATACCATATTATAAAGTTTCTTTAATTGTTAACATCATCTTTATCATTATTATTATTATTAAAATTATTATTATTATTATTCAATAACACCAGTACCCTGATTATATACAATCCATCAATTGCTTGATTGCGTTACATGACCAGTTGCGGGGCGTTATATATCATATATAAAGACACCCCAGAGCAAGGTTTTATATCGTCGCTACATAACTAGGTCTTATACAGACACCCCACAATATGGGGAATGTCTGTATATATATATATATATATATATATATATATATACGTAAATGAAATGTCAATAGTCCAGATTGAGAAATTTATATAGTGAAAAGTGCAAACACGTTCACAATTAATTCTTGAAAATAATAACTTTTAGTTTGATGACACATACTACAACCAAACTAAAGGAACAGCAATTGGTACAAAATTCGCCCCAACGTACGCTACTTTAGTGATGGGGATTCTTAGAACAAAAACTTTATACACAAATTGAATCAATTTATGATAATGAATTTCTCTCTTTTATAAAAATCTACTGGAAAAGATATCTAGATGATTGCTTTATTTTCTGGGTAAAATTTCCTGATGAACTTCAAAGATTTTACACTATTTTTAAATAACTTACATACAGATATCAAGCTTACTATACAAACAAGCACGCTTGATATTCCATTTCTTGATATATTAATTGTAAAAAACAACAGGGACATTTATACTGATACATATTACAAGGAAACAGATTCTAAACAATACCTAAATTTCACATCATGTCATAGTAAACACACAAAAATTAATATTCCATTCAATTTAGCGAAACGCATTTGCACTCTAATTTCAAATCATGAACTTAAATTAAAACGTTTAGGTGAACTGCAACTGTCCCTTTCATAAAGGTGTTATCCAAAATCAGTTATAAATAAAGGAATTCAAAAAGCCCTTTCAATCCCTACAAATGAATTACTTTCAAACTCAACAAAAGAAAATAATATTATTATTCCATTTATTTCAACATATAACCCTAAGAATAAAGAAATATTTGGCGTTCGTAAAAACAACACAGACATTTTAAAAACGGACTCTGTAATGAACAAAATAATTTCAGATAATAGAATAATAAAATGCAAAAGACAGCCAGCAAATTTAAAACGTCTACTAACTAAATCTAGCTTTTCCTCTCAAGAACCTAAAGTAACCAAATGCAATGACCCTAGATGTGCTCTCTGTTACTAGATTATTGAAGGAAATTCATTTAATTTTAACGGTAAACTGTTTAATATAAAAACTAATATGTCGTGTGATGTTAAAAATGTTATTTATGTATTAGTATGCAATGGATGCAAGAAAATTTATATTGGACAAACTGGCGATAAACTTAGACGTAGAAGATCTGTTCATGAACAACAAATGCCAGACCCCTCAACAAGACAGATGCCTTTAAGTAAACACCCGGATGAGTGTTCTACATCTGAACCGAAATTTCAAATTATTCCTTTTTATAAACTATTTTCGGACAGTGTTTCAGCTAGGTTAGCGAAAGAGCAATATTTTATTCATATATTTAAACCAATTAAATTTTATATAACAATTGTTGACGTTATGACGTCATAATTGAAATGACGGTATCTCTATGACATTTTGACGTTATGATATATTGTATTATGCCCTCATGAGCTTTGTCGAAACGCGTTGGCTATATTGTTAATATATATTTATAATCCCATGTAACGTGTTTGCACTTTTCATTATATATATATATATATTTATATATATATTATAATAGTAATTACGCGTCAAATGCACATGTATGTTGTGCCAATAGCAAAGGAATTGTTCAAGGTGCTATAGAAATTGTCTTTCTAACATGATCGTTGCAAAGTTTTCTCTAGACAAAGAACACCGTTGTTAAACTACTATTCTACCACGGCACGCGGCTAGTGGTGCATAGATAAAGAAGGAAAATAAATGTGGATTATTCTGCAACAAATAATGGGCGGAGCCTAATGTTTTGAAAATAGTTCCGGAAATTCGAAGAAATTGTTCCGTAAAATGCACGTGCTTAAACGCGCGATAGCAAATTGTGACAAACAAATCATTTTCTGCATTATGTAGCACAATAAAACCACACTTGTACTACACATTGTATACTTAAGTTCACAAAAACGTTTACGTTTTGTTAATATGCTTTTAATTTGCGCTTTTTAGCATCATATTTTCACTGTATTATATCGATAAGTATGACGTCATTCGCTAAATGTCTATCAATAAAGCTGACGTCATTTTGAATTGTTATGATTTATTGACGTCACTGAAACGCACGTGTGAATTATCTTCTCGGAAAATGGGCGGATTATAGATAAATATAGTTCTCATTCATAACCTTTAAAAATACGAATTTTTTATAAGATCGTGTTAGAATCGAAATAATTAACGGGTAACAGTGGTTACTGCGGTAATAACTAACGGTTTGTCGTTCCGATGCTTGTTATCAAACCACTCGGGCTACCGCCCTCGTGGTTTAATTCCTACGCATCGCAACTCCAAACAGTTGTTATTACCGCAATAACCAACAGTTACCCGTCAATTATTTCTTAAATAAACATCCCGAAAAAATATATAGTTCCGAAACTGCAAACATAGTTCGCATTGCTATTGCAGAAAATGTTGTCAGGTCATGTTAGAATCGAAATAATTTTCGCATTGTCGTTGTCCATAGGCTAATAAACACCGAATTGTCGTTCTGATGCGGTATATTAAACCCACTCGGGCTAACGCCCTCGTGGTTTTATTCATACGCATCAGAGCTCCAAATCGTTGTTTATAAGCCGATAAACAACTCTTAATCGAAAATTATTTCTTAATTTTACTTATAAGCTATTGATCAAACGCGTTGTATAAACTTTGTCCGTATATTTTACAATACGGACGTGATTTCGTTTTTAATTTTTTGTAAATTTATATTTACTGTTATCTCCCTTTGTTTTCGCGAAGCCATGAGTGGACTACTAAATAGGGTGTAATATTATACCAAAGAATTGTTTTCGGGATAAACCAAGAGGACATGCATTCGAACTGGAGGGACTGTAAAGTAGGTTAATCTTAATCAAATTGTCTGAACACGTTACATGTTTACATGCCATTTTGTTTATTTAATAATTAAATGCATCTACATGTATATAGCTCAAACGGTCAATGAACCAATTTTTAACCTAAAATAGAGACAGTAGCCTAACTACGTTATTGGACACAGATAATATGAACCCTGATTTTTGTTTCTAACTATATGGTTAATATAAATAATTTGTAGCACGTAACTTGTACATTTTGGTTTAGCTCATGTGGACTAGATATTACATAAAGGTCAAAAAACGTAAATAAATTTTAAATTAATTAGATGAAGTAGAAAATCATATTTAGTAGTCTGCAAATAAATACTTGAGTTGGATGTAGCAGTACCTGAACCATGGAACCAATATTATAATGCCTAGGCCAAAAAAATCAGTTTTTCTGGCAACCCGACCCTACCTAGCGACCCCCCCCCCCCAAAGTTTTTAGCAACTATTGTTTTCAGTGAAATCCGTATTTGTCAGATTTTAAATCATGTTTAATGTTTTTAGATGTCTCTTAAAGAAAGGTTTAAAAACAACTCAGTCCCGACCCTACCTAACTTTTTGAGACCGTTGCCCAACCCAAACACACACAATTAATTTTTTTGCCCCTATTCAGATACAGTTTTCTATTTTCTTTTCCGTTTATATGGAATTCATACACACAACTCATTTGGGGGTAGATTTATGTAGCGAATTTGGAATATTTTTGGACGCATTTGTTTGCAAAATGGTCATGTTTTTTGTTTTGTTTAAACATTATAAATTGATTATGTTACAAATACATTATTATATTGTATGCCTAATCATGCTCAAGAGCAAATTACACTAAAACGGCACTAAATCCATTATATAAATTTGCAAAGAAAACTAATTTTCCTCATTGATGGAAATATTTCAGTTTTATTTAGAATTTAATACAGAAATATGAATACGTTTTATATAACTCTTTTTGTGCCATTTTCAAATAACTGTTTGTGATATACTTTCGATAGCAATATTTTTTTTGGAATTCCAGACAGTCGTTTTGACAAACTCGCTCAGCATACTTGTTAAAACGTGTTAGTGTTAAATCGAAAACGTGTTAGTGTTAAATCGCTGTTTAAACAGTCTATTTAAGGATATATTTAACGGAGTTGATTCGTAGCATATCATGCATGCAATCGCATTAAAATCAAATCCTAACATTGTTAGGATCTAAAGACATTGTATAACACATAGATATATAAACCTAGATGCCGCATTGCCTATTACCCGTATGCAAGTGAAATGCGTTTGCTCGTCCACCATATTGGTGCGGTCGTCGATATAAACAAGCTATAGGTTTAGTTCACACAGAAGTCAATAAATAGACTTAAAACTTGAATTAGTTGAGGACAGTATTCAAATCTATGATGTTTTAGTTAAATTTTTGTATTCCAAGTGTAATATTTCACATTCACTACAAATTGTAGTACAATAACTATTATCATTTTATGGAAATGGATTTCGGATGGACACCAGTCGGATTTGATTTCGGATAAGAATGGTCTTGTAATAGCAGAGATCTCATTGCTGAAAAATGGATGGCGATAGTCTGTAGAATGTAGCATAGCATGTACCAGACATTGATGCCAATACTTGTATCTTAGACAATGTGTGTATAATTAATCATGCATCATCGTGGATATTGATGTTGTGCAGTGCTTCTAAATCATCAGGTTAGTCTGCAACAATGGAGTGGCTTCATGAACCGATGTGGAAAATGGATATCATTGAAAGGCATTATAGCAAGGCTGGCTTTTAACTTGTACTGGGAAGTTTATTTTGATTTGTCGCCGTTTTTAACATTATTTTAATCGTATCACGGTGGTCAGTTAACCTACTCACACTTTTCCTGGGCAAGCTTAGCCAATCTAAGCAGTTTATCAATATTAAGTGCACATGCTTATGCCAGTTACTGACAACTGCCCTACTTGTATCTGTGGTAGGGGGAGAATGGCCGTAGAAAATAATTGCATGACCAATCCCCACACAAACTATTTGACCGGGCTGGGGGTTGAACTCGCGGTCCCCGGATTGACAGTCTAGCGCTCTACCAAGTGAGCTAGCCAGGTCTGACTGGTAAGCATACTATTTTGGATGCCATATATCTTGTTTGGTGTAAAAAAACAAAACAAATAATTGGCTGTTCTAACTAGAACTCAGCGAGTCGAATGTGTCGCCCGACGCCGGATAGCTTACTTGAAGCACTTTAGGTTAATGCTCAAATTTTTTTAAACAGATTTATTGAAATCTTCAAAAGCACTGCACTCTGGCTAATTGCAAAGAAAAGCACTGCACTCTGGCTAATTGCAAAGAAAAGACTAATTAAAACAAAAATTCGACACAAAAATAAGTATGAAAATTTACAAAGGGCAATAACTCCGAAAGGATGAGGTGCAGAGTAACGGTTCTTGTGCACTGCACTTCTCCTCAATGAGATCTATCTACCTATGAAGTTTCAAGTTGATAGCTTTCATAGTGTTAGAGTTATGCTAAGGACAAAAATTAAGTATGAAAATAAACAAAGGGCAATAACTCCAAAAGTATGTGATGCAGAGTAACGGTTCTTGTGCACTGCACTTCCCCTCAATGAGATCTATCTACCTATGAAGTTTCAAGTTGATAGCTTTCATAGTGTTAGAGATATGCTCTGGACAAAAATTAAGTATGAAAATAAACAAAGGGCAATAACTCCAAAAGTATGTGATGCCGAGTAACGGTTCTTGTGCACTGCACTTCTCCTCAATGAGATCTATCTACCTATGAAGTTTCAAGTTGATAACTTTCATAATCTAAGAGTTATGCTCCGGACAAAAATTAAGTATGAAAATAAAAAAAGGGCATTAACTCCAAAAGTATGAGGTGCAGAGTAATGGTTCTTGTGCACTGCACTTCCTCTCAATGAAATCTATCTACCTATGAAGTTTCATGTTGATAGCTTTAATAGTCTAAGAGTTATGCACCGGACAAGCGAAAGGGGATGCCGCCGCCGACACCGCCGACAAAAGTAACACTTATATGTCACCTATTCAGGCGACACAAAAAAAGCCTAAAACGCCATTGAATTATCATATCAATTTGTTTTCCTGTTTATTTAATCATGTGTGATATGTAGTGCAATATGTTAATGTGTTACTGATGATTCCATTTAAGGGATGCATATAAAAGTCATTACATTTTTCAACATACATATTTTTATTATTACTAAATATCTCCATCGAATTGTATACACTCTAATAATTTGATAGAGCATTTTCATACATTTAAATAGGTTACATTGTTATCATGCAATAATTCAGGCTTTTTTCCTTATATAGTTTAGACCTATAAAAGGCTACTTCACAATCCTAAATTTGTTACATTTTTCAAAAGTGTGGCAATAAAACTTAACAAATCAGATGGATATCCAATTTTAAAAGTTCATTTTCAAATAGTATTTTCATAACAGATCCATTGATTATTGAATAATATGTTTACAAAACATAAATATATTGATATAATACAAGTATAATCATATATTGTGAAGTTGTTTTTGTTCACAATTGAACTAACACAGCATCACATTTTTCACAACTAACAAACTTATCAGGCGTATTTTTCACAAAATGAAAATGCCTAGATCTCTTCACAATTGTTGGAAATAAGCCCTGTACATTCACACGCATGCACAAACACACACGCGCACACACCATGCACACATGTAATCAAAATAACATGCTACTTTTTCCAAATTTCACAATACAAGTATGCCATGCATTTAAAACTGATGCCGGTACTCACTTTAAAGTATGATTGAGCAAACATCGAAGTAACACATTGTATTTTTTTCATATTATGAATGACTATTTATGAAAAAAATTTCACTAATACAGTTAAACATTGACAACATACAATACAATAATATCTGTAACTTGATGAACATATACTTTAGTTCAATATACACTCTATTCACTATACAGGTATTTTCTTCTTAAAGCTGTTAAAGCATCACATTCTGTTATGCGTTTATTTACAATAATAATGATATACACATTTTCACAATGTGTGAACAGAATGGGCAAACACTGTCTTCTTAACATATTTACATAATCACATGATAATTTTTTTTTACAGGAAACAGCAATAATCATGATAGAACATTTAACATGCATTATATACACTATAACAGAAAGGACCAAAATGAATGGATGAATAAATAAATAATTAAATGTAGTTGTATTTACCCTACAGCTGATTATATCTTTATAGTAACCACTATAAATACTTTGACTCGACCAGACTACAAATTGCTGGACCACAGTTTATGTTGCATTGTATTTCATTGTAGACCATGGCTAAACATTTTAATTAGTGAAGGTTACCTAGATATATGTCAAAATTCTTCTCTTTTTGGCTATTTAATAGCGTTTTAGATATATAAAAAAGTTGTAGCTAAACAGAATTTTATTTAGCCACATGTGTTAATTTGTATATATTGGTAGACACTGGTGGCTAATTTGGCGAATGGAAGAGTAAGCCCAGTATTGGTATTGTATTTTAATGGATTACTGAGACTAGGACTACTTAAATTGATGGACTGTCAGCCCAGAAAACATACACATTTTGTTGAAACTTGCCAAAAAAATTTAGACTTTGTCTACGATCCACTTTTTAACGATGAAGACTGATTAAACAATCATAAAGTTCATTTAAATATTTGAATATTTACAAAATTAAATGCTTTATTGAACAAAAACATCTTCATAGCATGAATCCAGGCATCAATTTGTGGCTTGAAAATACTAGTACTACACATATCACATATTGATAAAATTTTACCAAATTAAACACACTTCAGAGAAATTGGATAAAAAATTTGTTTCTTATGGTGGTGCAAATTCGCTTTTAAAAACTATCCAATTCCTATAGAATTCCTCATGACTGATAAATAAACATAGATCAATCAAAAGAAGTTGAATAACAGTGTTTTTTTAGGGCCAATTTGGGACCGAAATTTGGCCCTATTTCCCTGCTAAAAAAGTATATATTTTTCCCCTATTTACCTTAAACTTCCCCTCAGAATGTAAGCTTTATTTTGGGAAAAAACTGGACCAAAATCGGACAAAGTTGAAAAAAAAACACTGAATAAACCTTATTCAACATGTCTGAGACGAAACACCAACGAGAAAATACAGATTACTACCATGACTTAATGTAATAATTACTGAAATAATATATAATGTTAAATAAATTATATTATCGACTGGCTGCAGGAACTGCTGAGTTATGAACCTTGAATTATCTAAAATTAAGCGTTTAAGCTGTTTCTACCCACTGCATGCAACATTTTCTTATCTACACCAAACAGGATATTCTAATGATGCTTTCGTGTAGGGGGCATACCTGTTTTAACAGCTCTTGTTTCCAATTTGATGAAAAATGTCTAAAGCTTAAGGGACATCTAATGTGTCAGTAATGTAATTACTTGTATGATTATTTATAAAAACCATTAAAAAACCAAGTTCAAGCAATGTAACATTAATTAATTAATAACTTTCTTAAATGTACTCCAATTTATCAAGATTTCACGACGCATAATTCCCAATTTGATGTGCACTTGACCCTTCCAAAAGCAGTGAGACAAAATTGCTGAGATAATATGTGCCTAAATGTCAAAATGAATAAGCATTCGAAGTTATGCAGTTTGCAATCCCAACAATATTTAAGTTGACCATAATTTTCAACCAGCCACCATGACCATTTACATTTTTACCATGTTTATCTATGTACAATATTACGTTCAACGAGACATATCAATCAAAATATCATTAATGTCCTTGAAATAGAACAGTTTTACAATGCTTTCTTCGCAAACTTCCACACTGAAGTTCAAGTGTCTGTAGCTTAGCAATGTGATGTAGTCTTAAGTCATAGTAGACCTTAACAATCAGTAAAATCAATGAATAGTGATGATTGTCAATTCCAAACTGGGCCTCGCTCATGTGACTTCCCATATTAAATATGTCATCTGGAGCCGATATCTGACCGTACAATTCTATCAACATATGATACACTGCACAGACTGGCTGAAGATTGTACACTGCATGTTTGCCGAATGCAACGTTCGGCTGATGATATTACAGCTACTGTGCCAGATGAAGGAATAACCAGTCCACCTTTGTTTTTCAGAACCAAAATATGGTAACTTGAATCAAATGACAATGAAACTAAAGTTTCGACATTTGTCACATGCCAATTTTGTTATTACTTTGCGTACGACAAAACCAGCAATGTATACAACAACATTGTCTACCAAACCATCAAATTTTGTTGGCAGGTATGAATGATCCAAAATCAGTCCAGTTACCGCTTGGTATGGAGTAGATTCCTGATTTTGAATGATCGATCAAGATACCTCAGTGCCTATTTCTAGTGCTGTTTCCTCCAGTGGAAGTACATTCCCTGTGTTAGAGGGTGAAACACCACACCTGACCATCAGTCGACGGAATATGCTCATGAAATGTCTGCAACTGGGATTCTTGTTCCATCCACCTGTAATCAGTTACATCATAGTTATCAACCTATAAAAATTAAATGTGATAGGAATTAATTTCACATAAAAATATAAAATATCTTGTGAAGTAAAATCAAAATAGTGATGGTGGTATATATGAGCAACTTAAGTGTAAAGGATTTGGAGTTGCTTGATTTTTTGTGATAAAATAATAACAGCCAGTGTAAAGACACTTTAACAACTGAAATGAGTAAATCATGTACCTGCTGCCCTAATGGAGTTAAATAGCAATTCCAGGTGATCTTAGCTGAATCTGTGAGTACATACTTCTGTGTTTCAACAGCTCGGGTATCATTTGGGTCAATGTGTCGATGTTAATGATGAAACCTGTCACTGACAAGTGCCTAAAATATATAGTTTATATATAAGTAACAAAGTAGACATTAATACAGGAAACTAGCAATGTAAATATACTTTATTAATGGAGACAGCGATGTAAATTTACTTAATTGCACGAACGTCACTTTTAAATATTATCTTTATATAAAAACTTCTCTAATGATGAATTTTCTTAAATGATCATTAGTGTTTTATTATAATGACAATGCTATGAAATCTTAACAAACCTACTATAATATGGTTGTAAGTCAGCTCTTCTGCTAGATAAACAGTGACAACCAGGAGAAATCCAAAGAATATTTTGCACTGCAACATATAACGCAACAACAAACTGAAAACAAATCGATTCAAACTTATAACAATCAATAAACAAAACAATTCAAACATCAACCAACAAATCATATAGCAAACTGTACAAAAAGAAAAATCATGGACACCTTTTTGATCGATAAAGTGGAACGCCATCAGCAGTTTTTAAACACGGGCTTCTGCCAGGAAGGAGGCGGTTTCATTCCAATGGAAAGTCCCTAGTGGAGCCTTCAAACCCTTGCCACAAGGACTGCGACTATTCGTCACATCAAACTGTCTGTCAAATACCTATTTTAAAGAACAACATATTTCAATGATTTCTACATGAACTGTGTTTAAAACTTCTGCAGGAGTGTTGTTTTTTCAAGTATTGTTTATAATACACTACTGAAACAAAATATCTTAGCAATACAATTCAAAATTTACCAACTAATTTCAAGTTCTCATATTATTCTTAACATATTTACATTAAAAGATCAAGGTATCCAGTGTCAGAATAATATACATTTATAACACGAAGTTTGATATATAACAGCAGAAGACATTCATGAATTACCTCAATGAACCTCACAGTAGCTGTGCAACCGAGGAATTGTGGGTATTGGAGGTTCCGCAGAGTTTGCGGAGCAACCGCCACTGATGCATTTAGAGTCTGAGCGGCCAATGACACCTTCATTTTCATGTTCGTGAAATTAATGTGTTTTGTAGTCAATTTGTTGGCGGCATGAACTCCAACGTCTTCCTGAATGTGATTAAGGTCTGTAAAAAATGACCATTCTACGTCCCCGTGAGTTCACTGTATGCACGAAGCATGTTTCTTGTGAGTTTCAACATGTGGCATGCGTCTATCATCACGAACACAGGTTCTAATGTCAATGGGTGGGGAAAATAAGTCTTCATACAGTTGTCTTGGATATTGAACTCACACCCCAACATTTTGCACATGCTGATATTTGTGGCATGGCACGAAGAGTGTCTTCCACCAAAACTTTCTGGGTTTCAGGTGTGAGATCTGCTGTAAAAAAATATGCCATTGGGGTCTTCCAATAGCATTCAAGTCCAACAACCATAAAAACCAATCCTAGTTCCATCACCGCCATCTCCCAAATCCACATATTCGGTCATCTTGTTCGTGATGGCATTATATTGGACCTGTTTTCTGAGAGCCATTGCATCTATCAACAGACAGACATTGCTATATTTGGCCGGATTTCCATGCCGAAGTTGTTGCAGGTGTTCCAATATAGATAGATTGATTCCTGGACTGGAATCTACAGACTGCAACCATCTATAAACAAATTGCATAATATATTACATATGTATTCACAGAATTTTGAAAAAACAACAACATAACATTAATTTTTTTTATTTTGTATTTATTTTAGTCCAAATGTGAAAATTGCATTTGAAAGCCACCTTGAAGCCAATACATGAGCTCTGCTGTATGAAGCCAATACATGAGCTCTGCTGTACGAAGAGCCTATGTATTCACTAAAATGAGGTTTTGTGTATACAGTCTACGGTTTTGATCATTCTGAAATACTTACATAAAGTGCATTTTTATGCCAATTTGTCCATGGATTTTTAAAAATGTCCCTTAAATGGTGATATTGTGAAAGAATTCAAGCTACAAGAACTCAATGAAAGAGTCATTATCATTGTAAATGCAAGTTCATGGTTTTCTACAACAATGTTACCATCATATAAATCCAGCTTTCGCTGCAATTCTTCAGTGAGAAGGTGTTTGTCTTTCAATTCTTGAAATACATTTTTCAGAATTGACTTATTTCTTCTCTCCCTGTCAATTGCAATGCGCAATTGTCTGTTCAGATCACCCATTCTGTCCCTCATCTCAGTAAGTCTTTGTTTAATAACTTGTGGTGAAGGTAAACAATACAGATGATCCTGCACAAATAACAACAGCATGATTACAACAACAGCATGAAAAACAAAGACTGGGTACTGCTCAAACAGGCATGGGGAAAGGATGATCAATGCTCTGTCTTTTAAGATAATAGTTTCTTCATTTGTAATTAATTTTCAAGAAACTATAGATTTTCAAAAGAAAAAAACAATTCTGTGTTGACCACAGAGGGGCAGGGGGGAACAAAAAATATACTGCTATTAGGCCCGATATTGTTCCCAATAAACCACTGTTAAATTTAAAGAACCAAAGTTTTAATCTTAAAATTATGTAATTTAAATATTGAGGTTACATAACAGTAGTAACAATTACTCGGTTACATAACAGTAGTAACAAATACTCACATCATTATCAAGATGTCTTTTACTTGTGAGAGGTGTAACTCTGTTATCAGGTGCATGATAAGGAAGAGCAGCTTTCACAGATGTCATTGTGTTTCTGTGAACATCAGGCTGTTATAAGCAAAAATTAAAACATTTGATAAATCTGATAGTCTAATAAGTACAGGATAGAGATGTAGTAGACAGAATTATTCAGCTTAAAACAGCACATTACACGTCAAAACATAACCCGTCGAACTGACCCGTTATATGTCTTTAATTATTACACATCATATAACTAATATACAGTTCTGTTCTTTCTTTGTTTTTGTTGTGCTACGTACCTTACAAAGATGAGTAGGAAATGAAAACACAGATGGTATGACCCCGTCTTTCAATCGTACAATTTGTCCGGTCCGGTCAATGTCTTCTTCTCTGAAGTGACGACTGCACACAACTGATGCTTTGCTAGGTTTGAAACCCTCCCTTTGCATGGCATTTTCCCATGCCTTTCTTAATTTAGGATCACCAGGAAACCTTGTAAAAAGCAATAAAACATCATTAAAAATGTTAACAAATTGAATATTTCCTAAAAAATTAATATGTTTACAATATTCTGTTAAACATGAATGTTTATATGTATAAACAGTATTCAGTATATACTGGCCCAGCACAAAAAACATTTGGGTTAAATATTGAATCAGCAGATAAGAACAACATTTGTCTGCATTGTTAAAGGGACCTGTTCACAGATTGACGAATTGACAATTTTAAAACTTTTTGTCACCGATTCAAAAAATAAAAGGAACAGTTTAAACAGTGGAGCAAAATAACACTACGGACCTAGAAATATATTTTAAATTCTGTTTCGTTTATGACTAATCATCAGCTGAAATGGATAAAATTATAAAGCGTTTGTAATGCTTAATTAAGATGGAATAATTTTGAGTGTTTCTGTTGTTTTTGTTGAAACTGTTGATATCACATGGAACACTTATATAAAGTAAATAATTCAGGGTGTAATTTAGCAGTCGCAATGACCGAGTGGTTAAGGCAATAGCCTTTTAAACTGGAGGTCCCGGTTTCGAACCCCGATGGGACACTTTTTTTCTTCTCTTTTTTTTTCTAAATACTTTTCTTGTTATTATACTTGAAGTTTTTTAGTTTAGATGCTTAAATCTGTTAAGACATTTAATGGCATGCTTCAAAAATGCTTCTGTGAACAAGTCCCTTTAAGAAAGTCACCGTTAGTGCCTGATTGATCAAATCAACAAAAGAAGTAATCACCGTTACACAAACACTTATTTGGATGATGTGGCAGATTTAGGACAGAGGCCAGTTTAGTTACTGTGCACCAAAGATTACCTCCATCATTTATATTTTTTTTATTATGTATATATAAATATTAAAAGTTTTGAATTTGATGTGTTTTTATCATAATTTAATTTCATACTTTCAGTTTCATTTTTTCATATTTTGTTGTTTCAACTTTCATTTTTCCTATTTAGACTGTTGGCGGAAGCCTACAGTCTATTGAGAGCAGTGTTTTTTTATGGCCATTTTGGGGCCGATATTCGGCCCCATTCCCCTCCCAAAAACGTATATATTTTTCCCCTATTTTTCACTAAAAATTCCCCTCCAGAAGTAAAAAAAAACCCACTGCAAAATGCAAAAATAACACGATAAACACGCAAATGTAATCGAGAAAATAATGAGTGCCGTGGTTTAAACGCGTATACGCGAGTGGCTTCCCTTGTTTGTCTAGACGCTTGGTTTATGTGCATATCCTATAAGCAATGAAAGCGTTTCATCTTTTAAAGTTCGTGTAGAAGCTTTGCTTATCCAGTTATATAGCGATGCAAGCGTCTCGTCAACATTGACAAATCTACAGAATGTCGCACAACGCGAAATTTTACAAAAATAAAATAGATTTAAAAAAACACGGAAGGGTGCAAAAAATAGACTTTCTGTTCAAGCAGTCAGCACTGCAACCAACTACTTCAGGCGCTGTAAATGACCAACTCACGGTAAGATTATATGCAAATGAACAGTATGTCCACATTTCAGTGCACGTTCCTGAAACTTTTGAAAAAAATTGTTTGAAAGAGATGTTTTAAATGCAGTCTTGATAACGAATGTAATTAAAATAGTTTTAACATCAAGCTTTGTACTATATTTTAAAATAGTTTTCTGATAATTTCATTTCTTAGGATGACAAGTGTAATGAGCCAGAGTCACAGTCTTTTGTGAATACAAACCCAGAGCAACAGTCTGAATAGATAGAATTTGGATAGAATCAAGTATATCTGCATTTTTGAAATAATTGAGTACTGAGTTATTATATTGAGTAGGAGGAATTTTGTTTCACTATTTACATTAATTGTATGTTGGAAATAACGAAACTTAGTAAAACTGTAACACATACAGTCCATCAATATGCCTACCATAATTTTACAACCATGTTTAAAGGATGTAATAAAAATCCTATGGTTATGTGTCATAATAGCTTGCATTGAATTCTCATATTTTCACTATTATATTACTGTATTATATCAGTTAAACACTGACCAATACCAATTGCAAACTGTTTTTCGTTTTAAGTATTGAGTATATTAATTGAGTTTTGTCACTCGTTAAATTTCTGTTTAATTGAGGAAGATTAATGGTGTTTTAGAACTGGGTATTTATGTATGCACATGCCTTATCGGTTAATCAGATAAAATAAATACTTTGTGTATTCAACTTACTGTAGTGTAATGGAAAATGTTAGAGTGTATTCATATTAACACCTAAATGTGAGAATAAAAATATTGTTATAAATATATTATATAGGAAGGTATCGAATCTGAATTTCCCCTTTTCGTCAAAAACGACTCGATTTTCCCCTCCTGAAGGGCCCCGCCACCATTCCCCTATAGGTGAAAAAAAAACACTGGAGAGGGGAATTTCGAAAACAGGCATCGCGGAAAACTTCATCTTTTCTTTGCAGGCTATTAGTCAGTAAATCGAAACCAGAATGGGTCCTTCTTCAAAACAGCAAAATTTCACACTCGTTTTATTACATTTTAATTATTTTAGATGATGTATGTTTGTATGTTATATAATTACAGTTTGTAAAAAGGTCAAGTTATAACAAAATAACTTTAAACTAATGACATCCCTACTTTTGCTATTAACTTGTATGTAACCGAAATATTTATTGGAGTGTCCTGAAATAAGGCCACCAAATTAATGCGTTACATCGGTTATTTTGGACTCGTTGGGAACGTGTTTTTTCTTGCTACCAATTCTCATTCTGAATATTTAGACAACAAATTACTGTAATTTATTCATTTTAAACTGTACTATGAACAATCGAGAGCTTTCATCGTATGATCTATTTTGACTCAGTAGGCTACAAAGAATGTCCAACACATGCCCTCCCGGACATATGCCCTCCGGATTATTGTTAGTCAGGCGGACATATGCCCTCCAGGACATTTGCCACCCCGGACACATGCCCTCCCGTTAATACACCACCCGGACACTGGCCCTCCCGTAACTCGTCTTTCGCTTGAGACGTTCAACCGAGGTGCAGTGCACTAGATGCTTCACATCTAACACTAAAACACTTAGGCCGCCTCTGGAGTAGAGTGTCACCTGTATCGCCAGTCTTCTGGGGACGATGGCCACATGGATAAATATTCATCGCACACACGTCCGTTCAACTATGTTTAAAATATGCGCTGGCAAAAACATAATTTTATTTAAAAGTTTTGATAAAGATATTCGGTCGTCTTCATTAGTTTGTTTAGAAAGACCTGAAAAGCAACCTGATACATGTAAGATTAGAATGCATGTAAGACAACTAAATTTGGTCTACTTCATTTTGTACGATCCTCTTTATTTGAATAACTTGTATTATTATGCAACAACTTATATCATTCCCATCGCATTGTTGACTTGGCATCTTTCTTAGTATACATTAATTTAGTAGCACATCTTAAGACAATCGCGTATGCTACCTATAATTCCATATATGCAGTTTGACCTTATTAGTAACCGACCATCAATTAATTAATCAAAGTCTTTTGGTCGTAACATTATTCATTTGTCACTACTTCTTAATTGTTAAATGTGTTAATTTTTCAAACTGTAAAAGTGTATTTAAGGAATTATAACACACATTAAACATAGCAGGACGGCCAGTGTCCAGGTGGCATATTAACGGAAGGGCATGTGACCGGGGTGGCAATGTTTATTTATAGATCTTTGGCTAAGAAGCACTAACAATCGGTGCGCCCAACTACTACGCTTTATGGGTTATTCTTGCCCTTGCAGATTGACTTGTTAACTGGCATGTATATAATTCCATTTGCATGTAATAATTAGCTGAAACAAAATAATTTTTCGTTACTTACAAATTAGTTTTCATTAAGATGTTGAATACTATTAAATAAAAAGCCAAATTATGAAGTTTAAAGGTGGTACATTGAACTTCATTCAAACAAATGTTTCATTTTAGAAAAATACACTCATAATTCACATGCTTTTTATATTTTAGTTCCTTTCGTCGCCAACACTAGGCAACAGTCTTTCTACGCTGTAAGCGTTTTGATTAAAATATTTGACTGGCTGCAGGTTGTACACTATTCAACCAGTCATCAAAGACAAAATATGAATCTGCACCATTATCCATACACAACTTATCTCGGAATCTACATAATAGGCCGATTTTGTACACATCTGGCTTTGCGACAATATTTTTTTTTACAACTTATCGTTTAATTATGTCTATTCGAAAAGTCTAGTAGCTAATGTTATAAAATACCTGTGGAAGGTAATGCCGTTACGCCTTGACTCCAAAGATCGCCGATTTGTACATCCAAATGCTGCACAATGTTGTGGCATTTTATATTTGTATTATTACATACTTCAAAACTTGACAAAATCTCTATAGCTTCCTTCTATATTTGATTACTTGCCAGTACCGACAACCGTTCCAATATGGCGGACGCGCTGACGCATCCGATTGGATGTGCGCGGGGGAAACGCGGTATCTCAAACTCCTCGCAGCGGTTAACTCCCTTATCGTTTAGCGGTAAATTTGATTAGAGCTATGCTCGGAATCAGACAAATCTCTGCGCGGAGGTTGGCGGCATTTAGGTTACACATGCGCAAATAAATTCCTTCATTGTTACATATAAAATATACAATGTTTGATTTCAATTTTCACCATGACCAAGCTACTTTCTAATATATCAACATACATCGTTGGAAAGATAAGGCCATAACCTTTTGAAAAAGTTAACAAATTCTATGCGTTGTAACTCAAAATTTTACCTTAGAATAAACACACCGGTTTTGACGGGTATGGAGGCTGCCATTTTTTGCATGAATACATGGGCCAAAAGTTATGAAGCTGGGAACCAATTATTTTAAAGTAGTGCCTAAAACTGTATTTTTTCTTATTGCTTACATATATACCTTTAAATTGATACCAAAGCATATCATTTAAACTGTATTTTTAAAATCATATGCATTATACACTGAACCATATGTGTTTATTATCTAACTGACAGCATGTAACCCTGGGGATTAGACTTTCGATTTGGTGTAATTTGACCTTTAAGAGAACCCAACCCTTTCAAATTTGAATAAAAACCACATTTTTCATAAGTCTGATCTATTTCGAGAAAGAACATGAAGTCCTATTACACTGGTTTGAAGATTTATTGAAAAAAAATAATAATTGAATATGTCACATATAATGGCGTTTTGAGGCAAAAATTAAGACAGAAAAAAATGTACTTGGGTACGTCTGAAAAACATGATTTTAACTCAGAATTAAGCATAAGTTTGAGTTTTAATAGGCATAGCAGATACAGTATATTAAGTCAGAAGTGAAAACAATCTTCAATGGCATTCTAAATGTTACAGAATAAGTTTTTAGTCAGTTTTGAACAATTTTTTTTTTTAAGTTTCTGCATTTTTCGGGGTAAAATCCATATAAATGTAACATTTCAGATGCTATTTGACCCCAGAAAAGGGTTTCTTTACATAACAATCAACAGATTTGACCTCCTGTCACACAACAAAAAATGAATTTGACCCCAAAAAGTCAATGCCAGACATAAATTAACAGTCTTCTGTCACACCTGAACCTGTGGGTGGGGTCAGCCGCCTGCAATCTTCAATCTGTTCCAGGTACTCTATGCTGAGTAATCTGTGAAAATCAAATGGTTTTCTGTGCATGTTTACTCAATATTTTGATTACTAGTGTAACTTAGATACAATAAGTGTACATATACACTAGTTTACTAAGTTTTATTTACTGCGATAAGGCTAGTCGCTATGCCGGCTTCAGATTGTCGAGCTCATGTGCGAACAGTTCAGTTCTAAAACGGGTTTGAGAGTCCCAACAAGGGTTAAACTCTTGCTTTTCCTACTGGTGTTGATAAGAAGAATGCCAGGCGGGAAAAGAAAACATTAGATAGTAGGATACATGACAATGATCATGTAATAACCTTAAAAAATACCGATGGTACGGGCACGACTGTGTCAGCTTTACGGCCCCGCCCCAACGCTCCAGTGTAGTTGACAAGTAAAGTAGTTTTGATGACTCGTCACTTCACCCAGACTTGTATACCAATGAGTTGATGGTTCCGGCTGAGGTCCTGGTTCTTTTCAACACTGCATTTAAAAAACATACTCAAATTAAACCAAACTGGGATGGTGATTTAAATTTTCATGCCGCTATCTCCATTTGGTGGGGTCTAGGTTGGCGTGAGCGGCTAAAGTCCTTTATGCATGCATTTCATGTATTTATGAGCTGAAAGCCTGATTGAACTACAATTACAAAATTACAGATGAAGTAAATAGGATCTGTTAACTTTGCAAATTAGGAAAATTGGTATTATTCAAAGTAGGCAGGTCGGACGGTCATCATGGCCAAAGCATCGGCCAGTGCGGACACGACCTTTGTGGCGCATTATTGTCAGTTACAGGTTCTTAAACTAAATATTCAGGATTACAACACAAGGCATTATGACATTAATGAGATAATTGTTGGAACTAATGCAAATTAATGTCAAAATGAAACTGAAAAACAACACGATGAACATAATGGGTCTCGGATTGCCACTCCGGGGGACATTTTGCTTTAATTTTCCCATATTTACCCCCCTAATGCCCCCTAGAGCAACCATTCCATTAAATACAGCCCTAAATGGGGTCAAGGTTGCATCTGGCAGTTATTTTTTCCAGTATAGTGTGTTTGTAAAAGTCCATTTTCAAAATCTTAGCAGAAGGCTAATATTAGTTGAAGTTCTTAAAGGTTACACATGCGCAAATAAATTCCTTCATTGTTACATATAACATATACAATGTTTGATTTCAATTTTCACCATGACCAAGCTACTTTCTAATTATATATCACCATACATCGTTGCAAAGGTAAGGCCATAACCTTTTGAAACAGTCAACAAATTCTATGCGTTGTAACTCAAAATTTTTACCTTAGAATAAACACACCGGTTTTGACGGGTATGGAGGCTGCCATTTTGTGCATGAATACATGGGCCAAAAGTTATGAAGCTGGGAACCAATTATTTTAAAGTAGTGCCTAAAACTGTATTTTTTCTTATTGCTTACATATATACCTTTAAATTGATACCAAAACATATCATTTAAACTGTATTTTAAAAATCATATGCATTATACACTGAACCATATGTGTTTATTATCTAACTGACAGCATGTAACCCTGGGGATTAGACTTCCGATTTGGTGTAATTTGACCTTTAAGAGAACCCAACCCTTTCAAATTTGAATAAAAACCACATTTTTCATAAGTCTGATCTATTTCGAGAAAGATCATGAAGTCCTATTACACTGGTTTGAAGATTTATTGAAAAAAATAATAATTGAATATGTCGCATATAATGGCGTTTTGAGGCAAAAATTAAGACAGAAAAAAATGTACTTGGGTACGTCTAAAAACCATGATTTTAACTCAGAATTAAGCATAAGTTTGAGTTTTAATAGGCATAGCAGATACAGTATATTAAGTCAGAAGTGAAAACAATCTTCAATGGCATTCTAAATGTTACAGAATAGGTTTTTAGTCAGTTTTGAACAAATTCTTTTTTTAAGTTTCTGCATTTTTGGGGGTAAAATCCATATAAATGTAACATTTCAGATGCCATTTGACCCCAGAAAAGGGTTTCTTTACATAACAATCAACAGATTTGATCTCCTGTCACACAACAAAAAAAGAATTTGACCCCAAAAAGTCAATGCCAGACATAAATTAACAGTCTTCTGTCACACCTGAACCTGTGGGTGGGGTCAGCCGCCTGCAATCTTCAATCTGTTCCAGGTACTCTCTGCTGAGTAATCTGTGAAAATAAAATGGTTTTCTGTGCAGGTTTACTCAATATTGTGATTACTAGTGTAACTTAGATACAATAAGTGTACATATACACTAGTTTACTAAGTTTTATTTACTGCGATAAGGCTAGTCGCTATGCCGGCTTCAGATTGTCGAGCTCATGTGCGAACAGTTCAGTTCTAAAACGGGTTTGAGAGTCCCAACAAGGGTTAAACTCTTGCTTTTCCTACTGGTGTTGATAAGAAGAATGCCAGGCGGGAAAAGAAAACATTAGATAGTAGAATACATGACAATGATCATGTAATAACCTTAAAAAATACCGATGGTACGGGCACGACTGTGTCAGCTTTACGGCCCCGCCCCAACGCTCCAGTGTAGTTGACAAGTAAAGTAGTTTTGATGACTCGTTACTTCACCCAGACTTGTATACCAATGAGTTGATGGTTCCGGCTGAGGTCCTGGTTCTTTTCAACACTGCATTTAAAAAACATACTCAAATTAAACCAAACTGTGATGGTGATTTAAATTTTCATGCCGCTATCTCCATTTGGTGGGGTCTAGGTTGGCGTGAGCGGCTAAAGTGCTTTATGCATGCATTTCATGTATTTATCAGCTGAAAGCCTGATTGAACTACAATTACAAAATTACAGATGAAGTAAATAGGATCTGTTAACTTTGCAAATTAGGAAAATTGGTATTATTCAAAGTAGGCAGGTCGGACGGTCATCATGGCCAAAGCATCGGCCAGTGCGGACACGACCTTTGTGGCGCATTATTGTCAGTTACAGGTTCTTAAACTAAATATTCAGGATTACAACACAAGGCATTATGACATTAATGAGATAATTGTTGGAACTAATGCAAATTAATGTCAAAATGAAACTGAAAAACAACACGATGAACATAATGGGTCTCGGATTGCCACTCCGGGGGACATTTTGCTTTAATTTTCCCATATTTACCCCCCTAATGCCCCCTAGAGCAACCATTCCATTAAATACAGCCCTAAATGAGGTCAAGGTGGCATCTGGCAGTTATTTTTTCCAGTACAGTGTGTTTGTAAAAGTCCATTTTCAGAATCTTAGCAGAAGGCTAATATTAGTTGAAGTTCTTAAAGGTTACACATGCGCAAATAAATTCCTTCATTGTTACATATAAAATATACAATGTTTGATTTCAATTTTCACCATGACCAAGCTACTTTCTAATATATCACCATACATCGTTGGAGAGATAAGGCCATAACCTTTTGAAAAAGTCAACAAATTCTATGCGTTGTAACTCAAAATTTTTACGTTAGAATAAACACACCGGTTTTGACGGGCATGGAGGCTGCCATTTTGTGCATGAATACATGGGCCAAAAGTTATGAAGCTGGGAACCAATTATTTTAAAGTAGTGCCTAAAACTGTATTTTTTCTTATTGCTTACATATATACCTTTAAATTGATACCAAAACATATCATTTAAACTGTATTTTTAAAATCATATGCATTATACACTGAACCATATGTGTTTATTATCTAACTGACAGCATGTAACCCTGGGGATTAGACTTCCGATTTGGTGTAATTTGACCTTTAAGAGAACCCAACCCTTTCAAATTTGAATACAAATCACATTTTTCATAAGTCTGATCTATTTCGAGAAAGAACATGAAGTCCTATTACACTGGTTTGAAGATTTATTGAAAAAAAAAAAATAATTGAATATGTCACATATAATGGCGTTTTGAGGCAAAAATTAAGACAGAAAAAAATGTACTTGGGTACGTCTGAAAAACATGATTTTAACTCAGAATTAAGCATAAGTTTGAGTTTTAATAGGCATAGCAGATACAGTATATTAAGTCAGAAGTGAAAACAATCTTCAATGGCATTCTAAATGTTACAGAATAAGTTTTTAGTCAGTTTTGAACAATTTTTTTTTTTAAGTTTCTGCATTTTTCGGGGTAAAATCCATATAAATGTAACATTTCAGATGCCATTTGACCCCAGAAAAGGGTTTCTTTACATAACAATCAACAGATTTGACCTCCTGTCACACAACAAAAAATGAATTTGACCCCAAAAAGTCAATGCCAGACATAAATTAACAGTCTTCTGTCACACCTGAACCTGTGGGTGGGGTCAGCCGCCTGCAATCTTCAATCTGTTCCAGGTACTCTATGCTGAGTAATCTGTGAAAATCAAATGGTTTTCTGTGCATGTTTACTCAATATTTTGATTACTAGTGTAACTTAGATACAATAAGTGTACATATACACTAGTTTACTAAGTTTTATTTACTGCGATAAGGCTAGTCGCTATGCCGGCTTCAGATTGTCGAGCTCATGTGCGAACAGTTCAGTTCTAAAACGGGTTTGAGAGTCCCAACAAGGGTTAAACTCTTGCTTTTCCTACTGGTGTTGATAAGAAGAATGCCAGGCGGGAAAAGAAAACATTAGATAGTAGGATACATGACAATGATCATGTAATAACCTTAAAAAATACCGATGGTACGGGCACGACTGTGTCAGCTTTACGGCCCCGCCCCAACGCTCCAGTGTAGTTGACAAGTAAAGTAGTTTTGATGACTCGTCACTTCACCCAGACTTGTATACCAATGAGTTGATGGTTCCGGCTGAGGTCCTGGTTCTTTTCAACACTGCATTTAAAAAACATACTCAAATTAAACCAAACTGTGATGGTGATTTAAATTTTCATGCCGCTATCTCCATTTGGTGGGGTCTAGGTTGGCGTGAGCGGCTAAAGTCCTTTATGCATGCATTTCATGTATTTATGAGCTGAAAGCCTGATTGAACTACAATTACAAAATTACAGATGAAGTAAATAGGATCTGTTAACTTTGCAAATTAGGAAAATTGGTATTATTCAAAGTAGGCAGGTCGGACGGTCATCATGGCCAAAGCATCGGCCAGTGCGGACACGACCTTTGTGGCGCATTATTGTCAGTTACAGGTTCTTAAACTAAATATTCAGGATTACAACACAAGGCATTATGACATTAATGAGATAATTGCTGGAACTAATGCAAATTAATGTCAAAATGAAACTGAAAAACAACACGATGAACATAATGGGTCTCGGATTGCCACTCCGGGGGACATTTTGCTTTAATTTTCCCATATTTACCCCCCTAATGCCCCCTAGAGCAACCATTCCATTAAATACAGCCCTAAATGGGGTCAAGGTTGCATCTGGCAGTTATTTTTTCCAGTATAGTGTGTTTGTAAAAGTCCATTTTCAAAATCTTAGCAGAAGGCTAATATTAGTTGAAGTTCTTAAAGGTTACACATGCGCAAATAAATTCCTTCATTGTTACATATAACATATACAATGTTTGATTTCAATTTTCACCATGACCAAGCTACTTTCTAATTATATATCACCATACATCGTTGCAAAGGTAAGGCCATAACCTTTTGAAACAGTCAACAAATTCTATGCGTTGTAACTCAAAATTTTTACCTTAGAATAAACACACCGGTTTTGACGGGTATGGAGGCTGCCATTTTGTGCATGAATACATGGGCCAAAAGTTATGAAGCTGGGAACCAATTATTTTAAAGTAGTGCCTAAAACTGTATTTTTTCTTATTGCTTACATATATACCTTTAAATTGATACCAAAACATATCATTTAAACTGTATTTTAAAAATCATATGCATTATACACTGAACCATATGTGTTTATTATCTAACTGACAGCATGTAACCCTGGGGATTAGACTTCCGATTTGGTGTAATTTGACCTTTAAGAGAACCCAACCCTTTCAAATTTGAATAAAAACCACATTTTTCATAAGTCTGATCTATTTCGAGAAAGATCATGAAGTCCTATTACACTGGTTTGAAGATTTATTGAAAAAAATAATAATTGAATATGTCGCATATAATGGCGTTTTGAGGCAAAAATTAAGACAGAAAAAAATGTACTTGGGTACGTCTAAAAACCATGATTTTAACTCAGAATTAAGCATAAGTTTGAGTTTTAATAGGCATAGCAGATACAGTATATTAAGTCAGAAGTGAAAACAATCTTCAATGGCATTCTAAATGTTACAGAATAGGTTTTTAGTCAGTTTTGAACAAATTCTTTTTTTAAGTTTCTGCATTTTTGGGGGTAAAATCCATATAAATGTAACATTTCAGATGCCATTTGACCCCAGAAAAGGGTTTCTTTACATAACAATCAACAGATTTGATCTCCTGTCACACAACAAAAAAAGAATTTGACCCCAAAAAGTCAATGCCAGACATAAATTAACAGTCTTCTGTCACACCTGAACCTGTGGGTGGGGTCAGCCGCCTGCAATCTTCAATCTGTTCCAGGTACTCTCTGCTGAGTAATCTGTGAAAATAAAATGGTTTTCTGTGCAGGTTTACTCAATATTGTGATTACTAGTGTAACTTAGATACAATAAGTGTACATATACACTAGTTTACTAAGTTTTATTTACTGCGATAAGGCTAGTCGCTATGCCGGCTTCAGATTGTCGAGCTCATGTGCGAACAGTTCAGTTCTAAAACGGGTTTGAGAGTCCCAACAAGGGTTAAACTCTTGCTTTTCCTACTGGTGTTGATAAGAAGAATGCCAGGCGGGAAAAGAAAACATTAGATAGTAGAATACATGACAATGATCATGTAATAACCTTAAAAAATACCGATGGTACGGGCACGACTGTGTCAGCTTTACGGCCCCGCCCCAACGCTCCAGTGTAGTTTACAAGTAAAGTAGTTTTGATGACTCGTTACTTCACCCAGACTTGTATACCAATGAGTTGATGGTTCCGGCTGAGGTCCTGGTTCTTTTCAACACTGCATTTAAAAAACATACTCAAATTAAACCAAACTGTGATGGTGATTTAAATTTTCATGCCGCTATCTCCATTTGGTGGGGTCTAGGTTGGCGTGAGCGGCTAAAGTGCTTTATGCATGCATTTCATGTATTTATCAGCTGAAAGCCTGATTGAACTACAATTACAAAATTACAGATGAAGTAAATAGGATCTGTTAACTTTGCAAATTAGGAAAATTGGTATTATTCAAAGTAGGCAGGTCGGACGGTCATCATGGCCAAAGCATCGGCCAGTGCGGACACGACCTTTGTGGCGCATTATTGTCAGTTACAGGTTCTTAAACTAAATATTCAGGATTACAACACAAGGCATTATGACATTAATGAGATAATTGTTGGAACTAATGCAAATTAATGTCAAAATGAAACTGAAAAACAACACGATGAACATAATGGGTCTCGGATTGCCACTCCGGGGGACATTTTGCTTTAATTTTCCCATATTTACCCCCCTAATGCCCCCTAGAGCAACCATTCCATTAAATACAGCCCTAAATGGGGTCAAGGTGGCATCTGGCAGTTATTTTTTCCAGTACAGTGTGTTTGTAAAAGTCCATTTTCAGAATCTTAGCAGAAGGCTAATATTAGTTGAAGTTCTTAAAGGTTACACATGCGCAAATAAATTCCTTCATTGTTACATATAAAATATACAATGTTTGATTTCAATTTTCACCATGACCAAGCTACTTTCTAATATATCACCATACATCGTTGGAGAGATAAGGCCATAACCTTTTGAAAAAGTCAACAAATTCTATGCGTTGTAACTCAAAATTTTTACGTTAGAATAAACACACCGGTTTTGACGGGCATGGAGGCTGCCATTTTGTGCATGAATACATGGGCCAAAAGTTATGAAGCTGGGAACCAATTATTTTAAAGTAGTGCCTAAAACTGTATTTTTTCTTATTGCTTACATATATACCTTTAAATTGATACCAAAACATATCATTTAAACTGTATTTTTAAAATCATATGCATTATACACTGAACCATATGTGTTTATTATCTAACTGACAGCATGTAACCCTGGGGATTAGACTTCCGATTTGGTGTAATTTGACCTTTAAGAGAACCCAACCCTTTCAAATTTGAATAAAAATCACATTTTTCATAAGTCTGATCTATTTCGAGAAAGAACATGAAGTCCTATTACACTGGTTTGAAGATTTATTGAAAAAAATAATAATTGAATATGTCACATATAATGGCGTTTTGAGGCAAAAATTAAGACAGACAAAAATGTACTTGGGTACGTCTGAAAAACATGATTTTAACTCAGAATTAAGCATAAGTTTGAGTTTTAATAGGCATAGCAGATACAGTATATTAAGTCAGAAGTGAAAACAATCTTCAATGGCATTCTAAATGTTACAGAATAGGTTTTTAGTCAGTTTTGAACAATTGTTTTTTTTAAGTTTCTGCATTTTTGGGTGTAAAATCCATATAAATGTAACATTTCAGATGCCATTTGACCCCAGAAAAGGGTTTCTTTACATAACAATCAACAGATTTGACCTCCTGTCACACAACAAAAAAAGAATTTGACCCCAAAAAGTCAATGCCAGACATAAATTAACAGTCTTCTGTCACACCTGAACCTGTGGGTGGGGTCAGCCGCCTGCAATCTTCAATCTGTTCCAGGTACTCTCTGCTGAGTAATCTGTGAAAATAAAATGGTTTTCTGTGCATGTTTACTCAATATTGTGATTACTAGTGTAACTTAGATACAATAAGTGTACATATACACTAGTTTACTACGTTTTATTTACTGCGATAAGGCTAGTCGCTTTGCCGGCTTCAGATTGTCGAGCTAATGTGCGAACAGTTCAGTTCTAAAACGGGTTTGGGAGTCCCAACAAGGGTTAAACTCTTGCTTTTCCTACTGGTGTTGATAAGAAGAATGCCAGGCGGGAAAAGAAAACATTAGATAGTAGGATACATGACAATGATCATGTAATAACCTTAAAAAATACCGATGGTACGGGCACGACTGTGTCAGCTTTACGGCCCCGCCCCAACGCTCCAGTGTAGTTGACAAGTAAAGTAGTTTTGATGACTCGTCACTTCACCCAGACTTGTATACCAGTGAGTTGATGGTTCCGGCTGAGGTCCTGGTTCTTTTCAACACTGCATTTAAAAAACATACTCAAATTAAACCAAACTGTGATGGTGATTTAAATTTTCATGCCGCTATCTCCATTTG
This sequence comes from Congeria kusceri, assembly GCA_027627225.1. NCBI lineage: Eukaryota > Metazoa > Mollusca > Bivalvia > Myida > Dreissenidae > Congeria > Congeria kusceri. The sequence goes on from CM051039.1 coordinate 14,725,819, forward strand.
GTGGGGTCTAGGTTGGCGTGAGCGGCTGAAGTGCTTTATGCATGCATTTCATGTATTTATCAGCTGAAAGCCTGATTGAACTACAATTACAAAATTACAGATGAAGTAAATAGGATCTGTTAACTTTGCAAATTAGGAAAATTGGTATTATTCAAAGTAGGCAGGTCGGACGGTCATCATGGCCAAAGCATCGGCCAGTGCGGACACGACCTTTGTGGCGCATTATTGTCAGTTACAGGTTCTTAAACTAAATATTCAGGATTACAACACAAGGCATTATGACATTAATGAGATAATTGTTGGAACTAATGCAAATTAATGTCAAAATGAAACTGAAAAACAACACGATGAACATAATGGGTCTCGGATTGCCACTCCGGGGGACATTTTGCTTTAATTTTCCCATATTTACCCCCCTAATGCCCCCTAGAGCAACCATCCCATTAAATACAGCCCTAAATGGGGTCAAGGTTGCATCTGGCAGTTATTTTTTCCAGTACAGTGTGATTGTAAAAGTCCATTTTCAAAATCTTAGCAGAAGGCTAATATTAGTTGAAGTTCTTACAGGTTACACATGCGCAAATAAATTCCTTCATTGTTACATATAAAATATACAATGTTTGATTTCAGTTTTCACCATGACCAAGCTACTTTCTAATATATCACTATACATCGTTGGAAAGATAAGGCCATAACCTTTTGAAAAAGTCAACAAATTCAATGCGTTGTAACTCAACATTTTTACCTTAGAATAAACACACCGGATTTGACGGGCATGAAGGCTGCCATTTTGTGCATGAATACATGGGCCAAAAGTTATGAAGCTGGGAACCAATTATTTTAAAGTAGTGCCTAAAACTGTATTTTTTCTTATTGCTTACATATATACCTTTAAATTGATACCAAAACATATCATTTAAACTGTATTTTTAAAATCATATGCATTATACACTGAACCATATGTGTTTATTATCTAACTGACAGCATGTAACCCTGGGGATTAGACTTCCGATTTGGTGTAATTTGACCTTTAAGAGAACCCAACCCTTTCAAATTTGAATAAAAACCACATTTTTCATAAGTCTGATCTATTTCGAGAAAGAACATGAAGTCCTATTACACTGGTTTGAAGATTTATTGAAAAAAATAATAATTGAATATGTCACATATAATGGCGTTTTGAGGCAAAAATTAAGACAGAAAAAAATGTACTTGGGTACGTCTGAAAAACATGATTTTAACTCAGAATTAAGCATAAGTTTGAGTTTTAATAGGCATAGCAGATACAGTATATTAAGTCAGAAGTGAAAACAATCTTCAATGGCATTCTAAATGTTACAGAATAGGTTTTTAGTCAGTTTTGAACAATTGTTTTTTTTAAGTTTCTGCATTTTTGGGTGTAAAATCCATATAAATGTAACATTTCAGATGCCATTTGACCCCAGAAAAGGGTTTCTTTACATAACAATCAACAGATTTGACCTCCTGTCACACAACAAAAAATGAATTTGACCCCAAAAAGTCAATGCCAGACATAAATTAACAGTCTTCTGTCACACCTGAACCTGTGGGTGGGGTCAGCCGCCTGTAATCTTCAATCTGTTCCAGGTACTCTCTGCTGAGTAATCTGTGAAAATAAAATGGTTTTCTGTGCATGTTTACTCAATATTGTGATTACTAGTGTAACTTAGATACAATAAGTGTACATATACACTAGTTTACTAAGTTTTATTTACTGCGATAAGGCTAGTCGCTATGCCGGCTTCAGATTGTCGAGCTCATGTGCGAACAGTTCAGTTCTAAAACGGGTTTGATAGTCCCAACCAGGGTTAAACTCTTGCTTTTCCTACTGGTGTTGATAAGAAGAATGCCAGGCGGGAAAAGAAAACATTAGATAGTAGGATACATGACAATGATCATGTAATAACCTTAAAAAATACCGATGGTACGGGCACGACTGTGTCAGCTTTACGGCCCCGCCCCAACGCTCCAGTGTAGTTGACAAGTAAAGTAGTTTTGATGACTCGTCACTTCACCCAGACTTGTATACCAATGAGTTGATGGTTCCGGCTGAGGTCCTGGTTCTTTTCAACACTACATTTAAAAAACATACTCAAATTAAACCAAACTGTGATGGTGATTTAAATATTCATGCCGCTATCTCAATTTGGTGGGGTCTAGGTTGGCGTGAGCGGCTAAAGTGCTTTATGCATGCATTTCATGTATTTATCAGCTGAAAGCCTGATTGAACTACAATTACAAAATTACAGATGAAGTAAATAGGATCTGTTAACTTTGCAAATTAGGAAAATTGGTATTATTCAAAGTAGGCAGGTCGGACGGTCATCATGGCCAAAGCATCGGCCAGTGCGGACACGACCTTTGTGGCGCATTATTGTCAGTTACAGGTTCTTAAACTAAATATTCAGGATTACAACACAAGGCATTATGACATTAATGAGATAATTGTTGGAACTAATGCAAATTAATGTCAAAATGAAACTGAAAAACAACACGATGAACATAATGGGTCTCGGATTGCCACTCCGGGGGACATTTTGCTTTAATTTTCCCATATTTACCCCCCTAATGCCCCCTAGAGCAACCATTCCATTAAATACAGCCCTAAATGGGGTCAAGGTGGCATCTGGCAGTTATTTTTTCCAGTACAGTGTGTTTGTAAAAGTCCATTTTCAAAATCTTAGCAGAAGGCTAATATTAGTTGAAGTTCTTAAAGGTTACACATGCGCAAATAAATTCCTTCATTGTTACATATAACATATACAATGTTTGATTTCAATTTTCACCATGACCAAGCTACTTTCTAATATATCACCATACATCGTTGCAAAGGTAAGGCCATAACCTTTTGAAAAAGTCAACAAATTCAATGCGTTGTAACTCAAAATTTTTACCTTAGAATAAACACACCGGTTTTGACGGGCATGGAGGCTGCCATTTTGTGCATGAATACATGGGCCAAAAGTTATGAAGCTGGGAACCAATTATTTTAAAGTAGTGCCTAAAACTGTATTTTTTTCTTATTGCTTACATATATACCTTTAAATTGATACCAAAACATATCATTTAAACTGTATTTTTAAAATCATATGCATTATACACTGAACCATATGTGTTTATTATCTAACTGACAGCATGTAACCCTAGGGATTAGACTTCCGATTTGGTGTAATTTGACCTTTAAAAAAACCCAACCCTTTCAAATTTGAATAAAAACCACATTTTTCATAAGTCTGATCTATTTCGAGAAAGAACATGAAGTCCTATTACACTGGTTTGAAGATTTATTGAAAAAAATAATAATTGAATATGTCACATATAATGGCGTTTTGAGGCAAAAATTAAGACAGAAAAAAATGTACTTGGGTACGTCTGAAAAACATGATTTTAACTCAGAATTAAGCATAAGTTTGAGTTTTAATAGGCATAGCAGATACAGTATATTAAGTCAGAAGTGAAAACAATCTTCAATGGCATTCTAAATGTTACAGAATAGGTTTTTAGTCAGTTTTGAACAATTTTTTTTTTTTAAGTTTCTGCATTTTTGGGTGTAAAATCCATATAAATGTAACATTTCAGATGCCATTTGACCCCAGAAAAGGGTTTCTTTACATAACAATCAACAGATTTGACCTCCTGTCACACAACAAAAAAAGAATTTGACCCCAAAAAGTCAATGCCAGACATAAATTAACAGTCTTCTGTCACACCTGAACCTGTGGGTGGGGTCAGCCGCCTGCAATCTTCAATCTGTTCCAGGTACTCTCTGCTGAGTAATCTGTGAAAATAAAATGGTTTTCTGTGCATGTTTACTCAATATTGTGATTACTAGTGTAACTTAGATACAATAAGTGTACATATACACTAGTTTACTAAGTTTTATTTACTGCGATAAGGCTAGTCGCTATGCCGGCTTCAGATTGTCGAGCTCATGTGCGAACAGTTCAGTTCTAAAACGGGTTTGAGAGTCCCAACAAGGGTTAAACTCTTGCTTTTCCTACTGGTGTTGATAAGAAGAATGCCAGGCGGGAAAAGAAAACATTAGATAGTAGAATACATGACAATGATCATGTAATAACCTTAAAAAATACCGATGGTACGGGCACGACTGTGTCAGCTTTACGGCCCCGCCCCAACGCTCCAGTGTAGTTGACAAGTAAAGTAGTTTTGATGACTCGTCACTTCACCCAGACTTGTATACCAATGAGTTGATGGTTCCGGCTGAGGTCCTGGTTCTTTTCAACACTGCATTTAAAAAACATACTCAAATTAAACCAAACTGTGATGGTGATTTAAATTTTCATGCCGCTATCTCCATTTGGTCGGGTCTAGGTTGGCGTGAGCGGCTGAAGTGCTTTATGCATGCATTTCATGTATTTATCAGCTGAAAGCCTGATTGAACTACAATTACAAAATTACAGATGAAGTAAATAGGATCTGTTAACTTTGCAAATTAGGAAAATTGGTATTATTCAAAGTAGGCAGGTCGGACGGTCATCATGGCCAAAGCATCGGCCAGTGCGGACACGACCTTTGTGGCGCATTATTGTCAGTTACAGGTTCTTAAACTAAATATTCAGGATTACAACACAAGGCATTATGACATTAATGAGATAATTGTTGGAACTAATGCAAATTAATGTCAAAATGAAACTGAAAAACAACACGATGAACATAATGGGTCTCGGATTGCCACTCCGGGGGACATTTTGCTTTAATTTTCCCATATTTACCCCCCTAATGCCCCCTAGAGCAACCATTCCATTAAATACAGCCCTAAATGGGGTCAAGGTTGCATCTGGCAGTTATTTTTTCCAGTACAGTGTGTTTGTAAAAGTCCATTTTCAAAATCTTAGCAGAAGGCTAATATTAGTTGAAGTTCTTAAAGGTTACACATGCGCAAATAAATTCCTTCATTGTTACATATAACATATACAATGTTTGATTTCAATTTTCACCATGACCAAGCTACTTTCTAATTATATATCACCATACATCGTTGCAAAGGTAAGGCCATAACCTTTTGAAACAGTCAACAAATTCTATGCGTTGTAACTCAAAATTTTTACCTTAGAATAAACACACCGGTTTTGACGGGTATGGAGTCTGCCATTTTGTGCATGAATACATGGGCCAAAAGTTATGAAGCTGGGAACCAATTATTTTAAAGTAGTGCCTAAAACTGTATTTTTTCTTATTGCTTACATATATACCTTTAAATTGATACCAAAACATATCATTTAAACTGTATTTTTAAAATCATATGCATTATACACTGAACCATATGTGTTTATTATCTAACTGACAGCATGTAACCCTGGGGATTAGACTTCCGATTTGGTGTAATTTGACCTTTAAGAGAACCCAACCCTTTCAAATTTGAATAAAAACCACATTTTTCATAAGTCTGATCTATTTCGAGAAAGATCATGAAGTCCTATTACACTGGTTTGAAGATTTATTGAAAAAAATAATAATTGAATATGTCGCATATAATGGCGTTTTGAGGCAAAAATTAAGACAGACAAAAAATGTACTTGGGTACGTCTAAAAACCATGATTTTAACTCAGAATTAAGCATAAGTTTGAGTTTTAATAGGCATAGCAGATACAGTATATTAAGTCAGAAGTGAAAACAATCTTCAATGGCATTCTAAATGTTACAGAATAGGTTTTTAGTCAGTTTTGAACAAATTTTTTTTTTAAGTTTCTGCATTTTTGGGGGTAAAATCCATATAAATGTAACATTTCAGATGCCATTTGACCCCAGAAAAGGGTTTCTTTACATAACAATCAACAGATTTGATCTCCTGTCACACAACAAAAAAAGAATTTGACCCCAAAAAGTCAATGCCAGACATAAATTAACAGTCTTCTGTCACACCTGAACCTGTGGGTGGGGTCAGCCGCCTGCAATCTTCAATCTGTTCCAGGTACTCTCTGCTGAGTAATCTGTGAAAATAAAATGGTTTTCTGTGCATGTTTACTCAATATTGTGATTACTAGTGTAACTTAGATACAATAAGTGTACATATACACTAGTTTACTAAGTTTAATTTACTGCGATAAGGCTAGTCGCTATGCCGGCTTCAGATTGTCGAGCTCATGTGCGAACAGTTCAGTTCTAAAACGGGTTTGAGAGTCCCAACAAGGGTTAAACTCTTGCTTTTCCTACTGGTGTTGATAAGAAGAATGCCAGGCGGGAAAAGAAAACATTAGATAGTAGAATACATGACAATGATCATGTAATAACCTTAAAAAATACCGATGGTACGGGCACGACTGTGTCAGCTTTACGGCCCCGCCCCAACGCTCCAGTGTAGTTGACAAGTAAAGTAGTTTTGATGACTCGTCACTTCACCCAGACTTGTATACCAATGAGTTGATGGTTCCGGCTGAGGTCCTGGTTCTTTTCAACACTGCATTTAAAAAACATACTCAAATTAAACCAAACTGTGATGGTGATTTAAATTTTCATGCCGCTATCTCCATTTGGTGGGGTCTAGGTTGGCGTGAGCGGCTAAAGTGCTTTATGCATGCATTTCATGTATTTATCAGCTGAAAGCCTGATTGAACTACAATTACAAAATTACAGATGAAGTAAATAGGATCTGTTAACTTTGCAAATTAGGAAAATTGGTATTATTCAAAGTAGGCAGGTCGGACGGTCATCATGGCCAAAGCATCGGCCAGTGCGGACACGACCTTTGTGGCGCTTTATTGTCAGTTACAGGTTCTTAAACTAAATATTCAGGATTACAACACAAGGCATTATGACATTAATGACATAATTGTTGGAACTAATGCAAATTAATGTCAAAATGAAACTGAAAAACAACACGATGAACATCATGGGTCTCGGATTGCCACTCCGGGGGACATTTTGCTTTAATTTTCCCATATTTACCCCCCTAATGCCCCCTAGAGCAACCATTCCATTAAATACAGCCCTAAATGGGGTCAAGGTGGCATCTGGCAGTTATTTTTTCCAGTACAGTGTGTTTGTAAAAGTCCATTTTCAAAATCTTAGCAGAAGGCTAATATTAGTTGAAGTTCTTAAAGGTTACACATGCGCAAATAAATTCCTTCATTGTTACATATAAAATATACAATGTTTGATTTCAATTTTCAATATGACTAAGCTACTTTCTAATTATATATCACCATACATCGTTGCAAAGGTAAGGCCATAACCTTTTGAAACAGTCAACAAATTCTATGCGTTGTAACTCAAAATTTTTACCTTAGAATAAACACACCGGTTTTGACGGGTATGGAGGCTGCCATTTTGTGCATGAATACATGGGCCAAAAGTTATGAAGCTGGGAACCAATTATTTTAAAGTAGTGCCTAAAACTGTATTTTTTCTTATTGCTTACATATATACCTTTAAATTGATACCAAAACATATCATTTAAACTGTATTTTTAAAATCATATGCATTATACACTGAACCATGTGTGTTTATTATCTAACTGACAGCATGTAACCCTGGGGATTAGACTTCCGATTTGGTGTAATTTGACCTTTAAGAGAACCCAACCTTTTCAAATTTGAATAAAAACCACATTTTTCATAAGTCTGATCTATTTCGAGAAAGATCATGAAGTCCTATTACACTGGTTTGAAGATTTATTGAAAAAAATAATAATTGAATATGTCACATATAATGGCGTTTTGAGGCAAAAATTAAGACAGAGAAAAATGTACTTGGGTACGTCTGAAAACCATGATTTTAACTCAGAATTAAGCATAAGTTTGAGTTTTAATAGGCATAGCAGATACAGTATATTAAGTCAGAAGTGAAAACAATCTTCAATGGCATTCTAAATGTTACAGAATAGGTTTTTAGTCAGTTTTGAACAAATTGTTTTTTTAAGTTTCTGCATTTTTGGGGGTAAAATCCATATAAATGTAACATTTCAGATGCCATTTGACCCCAGAAAAGGGTTTCTTTACATAACAATCAACAGATTTGATCTCCTGTCACACAACAAAAAAAGAATTTGACCCCAAAAAGTCAATGCCAGACATAAATTAACAGTCTTCTGTCACACCTGAACCTGTGGGTGGGGTCAGCCGCCTGTAATCTTCAATCTGTTCCAGGTACTCTCTGCTGAGTAATCTGTGAAAATAAAATGGTTTTCTGTGCATGTTTACTCAATATTGTGATTACTAGTGTAACTTAGATACAATAAGTGTACATATACACTAGTTTACTAAGTTTAATTTACTGCGATAAGGCTAGTCGCTATGCCGGCTTCAGATTGTCGAGCTCATGTGCGAACAGTTCAGTTCTAAAACGGGTTTGAGAGTCCCAACAAGGGTTAAACTCTTGCTTTTCCTACTGGTGTTGATAAGAAGAATGCCAGGCGGGAAAAGAAAACATTAGATAGTAGAATACATGACAATGATCATGTAATAACCTTAAAAAATACCGATGGTACGGGCACGACTGTGTCAGCTTTACGGCCCCGCCCCAACGCTCCAGTGTAGTTGACAAGTAAAGTAGTTTTGATGACTCGTCACTTCACCCAGACTTGTATACCAATGAGTTGATGGTTCCGGCTGAGGTCCTGGTTCTTTTCAACACTGCATTTAAAAAACATACTCAAATTAAACCAAACTGTGATGGTGATTTAAATTTTCATGCCGCTATCTCCATTTGGTGGGGTCTAGGTTGGCGTGAGCGGCTAAAGTGCTTTATGCATGCATTTCATGTATTTATCAGCTGAAAGCCTGATTGAACTACAATTACAAAATTACAGATGAAGTAAATAGGATCTGTTAACTTTGCAAATTAGGAAAATTGGTATTATTCAAAGTAGGCAGGTCGGACGGTCATCATGGCCAAAGCATCGGCCAGTGCGGACACGACCTTTGTGGCGCATTATTGTCAGTTACAGGTTCTTAAACTAAATATTCAGGATTACAACACAAGGCATTATGACATTAATGAGATAATTGTTGGAACTAATGCAAATTAATGTCAAAATGAAACTGAAAAACAACACGATGAACATAATGGGTCTCGGATTGCCACTCCGGGCGACATTTTGCTTTAATTTTCCCATATTTACCCCCCTAATGCCCCCTAGAGCAACCATTCCATTAAATACAGCCCTAAATGGGGTCAAGGTTGCATCTGGCAGTTATTTTTTCCAGTATAGTGTGTTTGTAAAAGTCCATTTTCAAAATCTTAGCAGAAGGCTAATATTAGTTGAAGTTCTTAAAGGTTACACATGCGCAAATAAATTCCTTCATTGTTACATATAACATATACAATGTTTGATTTCAATTTTCACCATGACCAAGCTACTTTCTAATTATATATCACCATACATCGTTGCAAAGGTAAGGCCATAACCTTTTGAAACAGTCAACAAATTCTATGCGTTGTAACTCAAAATTTTTACCTTAGAATAAACACACCGGTTTTGACGGGTATGGAGGCTGCCATTTTGTGCATGAATACATGGGCCAAAAGTTATGAAGCTGGGAACCAATTATTTTAAAGTAGTGCCTAAAACTGTATTTTTTCTTATTGCTTACATATATACCTTTAAATTGATACCAAAACATATCATTTAAACTGTATTTTTAAAATCATATGCATTATACACTGAACCATGTGTGTTTATTATCTAACTGGCAGCATGTAACCCTGGGGATTACACTTCCGATTTGGTGTAATTTGACCTTTAAGAGAACCCAACCCTTTCAAATATGAATAAAAACCACATTTTTCATAAGTCTGATCTATTTCGAGAAAGATCATGAAGTCCTATTACACTGGTTTGAAGATTTATTGAAAAAAATAATAATTGAATATGTCACATATAATGGCGTTTTGAGGCAAAAATTAAGACAGAGAAAAATGTACTTGGGTACGTCTGAAAACCATGATTTTAACTCAGAATTAAGCATAAGTTTGAGTTTTAATAGGCATAGCAGATACAGTATATTAAGTCAGAAGTGAAAACAATCTTCAATGGCATTCTAAATGTTACAGAATAGGTTTTTAGTCAGTTTTGAACAAATATTTTTTTTAAGTTTCTGCATTTTTGGGGGTAAAATCCATATAAATGTAACATTTCAGATGCCATTTGACCCCAGAAAAGGGTTTCTTTACATAACAATCAACAGATTTGACCTCCTGTCACACAACAAAAAAAGATTTGACCCCAAAAAGTCAATGCCAGACATAAATTAACAGTCTTCTGTCACACCTGAACCTGTGGGTGTGGTCAGCCGCCTGCAATCTTCAATCTGTTCCAGGTACTCTCTGCTGAGTAATCTGTGAAAATAAAATGGTTTTCTGTGCATGTTTACTCAATATTGTGATTACTAGTGTAACTTAGATACAATAAGTGTACATATACACTAGTTTACTAAGTTTTATTTACTGCGATAAGGCTAGTCGCTATGCCGGCTTCAGATTGTCGAGCTCATGTGCGAACAGTTCAGTTCTAAAACGGGTTTGAGAGTCCCAACAAGGGTTAAACTCTTGCTTTTCCTACTGGTGTTGATAAGAAGAATGCCAGGCGGGAAAAGAAAACATTAGATAGTAGAATACATGACAATGATCATGTAATAACCTTAAAAAATACCGATGGTACGGGCACGACTGTGTCAGCTTTACGGCCCCGCCCCAACGCTCCAGTGTAGTTGACAAGTAAAGTAGTTTTGATGACTCGTCACTTCACCCAGACTTGTATACCAATGAGTTGATGGTTCCGGCTGAGGTCCTGGTTCTTTTAAAAAACATACTCAAATTAAACCAAACTGTGATGGTGATTTAAATTTTCATGCCGCTATCTCCATTTGGTGGGGTCTAGGTTGGCGTGAGCGGCTAAAGTGCTTTATGCATGCATTTCATGTATTTATCAGCTGAAAGCCTGATTGAACTACAATTACAAAATTACAGATGAAGTAAATAGGATCTGTTAACTTTGCAAATTAGGAAAATTGGTATTATTCAAAGTAGGCAGGTCGGACGGTCATCATGGCCAAAGCATCGGCCAGTGCGGACACGACCTTTGTGGCGCATTATTGTCAGTTACAGGTTCTTAAACTAAATATTCAGGATTACAACACAAGGCATTATGACATTAATGAGATAATTGTTGGAACTAATGCAAATTAATGTCAAAATGAAACTGAAAAACAACACGATGAACATAATGGGTCTCGGATTGCCACTCCGGGGGACATTTTGCTTTAATTTTCCCATATTTACCCCCCTAATGTCCCCTAGAGCAACCATTCCATTAAATACAGCCATAAATGGGGTCAAGGTGGCATCTGGCAGTTATTTTTTCCAGTACAGTGTGTTTGTAAAAGTCCATTTTCAAAATCTTAGCAGAAGGCTAATATTAGTTGAAGTTCTTAAAGGTTACACATGCGCAAATAAATTCCTTCATTGTTACATATAACATATACAATGTTTGATTTCAATTTTCACCATGACCAAGCTACTTTCTAATTATATATCACCATACATCGTTGCAAAGGTAAGGCCATAACCTTTTGAAACAGTCAACAAATTCTATGCGTTGTAACTCAAAATTTTTACCTTAGAATAAACACACCGGTTTTGACGGGTATGGAGGCTGCCATTTTGTGCATGAATACATGGGCCAAAAGTTATGAAGCAGGGAACCAATTATTTTAAAGTATTGCCTAAAACTGTATTTTTTCTTATTGCTTACATATATACATTTAAATTGATACCAAAACATATCATTTAAACTGTATTTTTAAAATCATATGCATTATACACTGAACCATATGTGTTTATTATCTAACTGACAGCATGTAACCCTGGGGATTACACTTCCGATTTGGTGTAATTTGACCTTTAAGAGAACCCAACCCTTTCAAATTTGAATAAAAACCACATTTTTCATAAGTCTGATCTATTTCGAGAAAGAACATGAAGTCCTATTACACTGGTTTGAAGATTTATTGAAAAAAATAATAATTGAATATGTCACATATAATGGCGTTTTGAGGCAAGAATTAAGACAGAGAAAAATGTACTTGGGTACGTCTGAAAACCATGATTTTAACTCAGAATTAAGCATAAGTTTGAGTTTTAATAGGCATAGCAGATACAGTATATTAAGTCAGAAGTGAAAACAATCTTCAATGGCATTCTAAATGTTACAGAATAGGTTTTTAGTCACTTTTGAACAAATTTTTTTTTTAAGGTTCTGCATTTTTGGGGGTAAAATCCATATAAATGTAACATTTCAGATGCCATTTGACCCCAGAAAAGGGTTTCTTTACATAACAATCAACATATTTGATCTCCTGTCACACAACAAAAAAAGAATTTGACCCCAAAAAGTCAATGCCAGACATAAATTAACAGTCTTCTGTCACACCTGAACCTGTGGGTGGGGTCAGCCGCCTGCAATCTTCAATCTGTTCCAGGTACTCTCTGCTGAGTAATCTGTGAAAATAAAATGGTTTTCTGTGCATGTTTACTCAATATTGTGATTACTAGTGTAACTTAGATACAATAAGTGTACATATACACTAGTTTACTAAGTTTTATTTACTGCGATAAGGCTAGTCGCTATGCCGGCTTCAGATTGTCGAGCTCATGTGCGAACAGTTCAGTTCTAAAACGGGTTTGAGAGTCCCAACAAGGGTTAAACTCTTGCTTTTCCTACTGGTGTTGATAAGAAGAATGCCAGGCGGGAAAAGAAAACATTAGATAGTAGAATACATGACAATGATCATGTAATAACCTTAAAAAATACCGATGGTACGGGCACGACTGTGTCAGCTTTACGGCCCCGCCCCAACGCTCCAGTGTAGTTGACAAGTAAAGTAGTTTTGATGACTCGTCACTTCACCCAGACTTGTATACCAATGAGTTGATGGTTCCGGCTGAGGTCCTGGTTCTTTTCAACACTGCATTTAAAAAACATACTCAAATTAAACCAAACTGTGATGGTGATTTAAATTTTCATGCCGCTATCTCCATTTGGTGGGGTCTAGGTTGGCGTGAGCGGCTAAAGTGCTTTATGCATGCATTTCATGTATTTATCAGCTGAAAGCCTGATTGAACTACAATTACAAAATTACAGATGAAGTAAATAGGATCTGTTAACTTTTCAAATTAGGAAAATTGGTATTATTCAAAGTAGGCAGGTCGGACGGTCATCATGGCCAAAGCATCGGCCAGTGCGGACACGACCTTTGTGGCGCATTATTGTCAGTTACAGGTTCTTAAACTAAATATTCAGGATTACAACACAAGGCATTATGACATTAATGAGATAATTGTTGGAACTAATGCAAATTAATGTCAAAATGAAACTGAAAAACAACACGATGAACATAATGGGTCTCGGATTGCCACTCCGGGGGACATTTTGCTTTAATTTTCCCATATTTACCCCCCTAATGCCCCCTAGAGCAACCATTCCATTAAATACAGCCCTAAATGGGGTCAAGGTTGCATCTGGCAGTTATTTTTTCCAGTACAGTGTGTTTGTAAAAGTCCATTTTCAAAATCTTAGCAGAAGGCTAATATTAGTTGAAGTTCTTAAAGGTTACACATGCGCAAATAAATTCCTTCATTGTTACATATAACATATACAATGTTTGATTTCAATTTTCACCATGACCAAGCTACTTTCTATTTATATATCACCATACATCGTTGCAAAGGTAAGGCCATAACCTTTTGAAACAGTCAACAAATTCTATGCGTTGTAACTCAAAATTTTTACCTTAGAATAAACACACCGGTTTTGACGGGTATGGAGGCTGCCATTTTGTGCATGAATACATGGGCCAAAAGTTATGAAGCTGGGAACCAATTATTTTAAAGTAGTGCCTAAAACTGTATTTTTTCTTATTGCTTACATATATACCTTTAAATTGATACCAAAACATATCATTTAAACTGTATTTTTAAAATCATATGCATTATACACTGAACCATATGTGTTTATTATCTAACTGACAGCATGTAACCCTGGGGATTAGACTTCCGATTTGGTGTAATTTGACCTTTAAGAGAACCCAACCCTTTCAAATTTGAATAAAAACCACATTTTTCATAAGTCTGATCTATTTCGAGAAAGATCATGAAGTCCTATTACATTGGTTTGAAGATTTATTGAAAAAAATAATAATTGAATATGTCGCATATAATGGCGTTTTGAGGCAAAAATTAAGACAGAAAAAAATGTACTTGGGTACGTCTAAAAACCATGATTTTAACTCAGAATTAAGCATAAGTTTGAGTTTTAATAGGCATAGCAGATACAGTATATTAAGTCAGAAGTGAAAACAATCTTCAATGGCATTCTAAATGTTACAGAATAGGTTTTTAGTCAGTTTTGAACAAAAAATTTTTTAAGGTTCTGCATTTTTGGGGGTAAAATCCATATAAATGTAACATTTCAGATGCCATTTGACCCCAGAAAAGGGTTTCTTTACATAACAATCAACAGATTTGATCTCCTGTCACACAACAAAAAAAGAATTTGACCCCAAAAAGTCAATGCCAGACATAAATTAACAGTCTTCTGTCACACCTGAACCTGTGGGTGGGGTCAGCCGCCTGCAATCTTCAATCTGTTCCAGGTACTCTCTGCTGAGTAATCTGTGAAAATAAAATGGTTTTCTGTGCATGTTTACTCAATATTGTGATTACTAGTGTAACTTAGATACAATAAGTGTACATATACACTAGTTTACTAAGTTTTATTTACTGCGATAAGGCTAGTCGCTATGCCGGCTTCAGATTGTCGAGCTCATGTGCGAACAGTTCAGTTCTAAAACGGGTTTGAGAGTCCCAACAAGGGTTAAACTCTTGCTTTTCCTACTGGTGTTGATAAGAAGAATGCCAGGCGGGAAAAGAAAACATTAGATAGTAGAATACATGACAATGATCATGTAATAACCTTAAAAAATACCGATGGTACGGGCACGACTGTGTCAGCTTTACGGCCCCGCCCCAACGCTCCAGTGTAGTTGACAAGTAAAGTAGTTTTGATGACTCGTCACTTCACCCAGACTTGTATACCAATGAGTTGATGGTTCCGGCTGAGGTCCTGGTTCTTTTCAACACTGCATTTAAAAAACATACTCAAATTAAACCAAACTGTGATGGTGATTTAAATTTTCATGCCGCTATCTCCATTTGGTGGGGTCTAGGTTGGCGTGAGCGGCTAAAGTGCTTTATGCATGCATTTCATGTATTTATCAGCTGAAAGCCTGATTGAACTACAATTACAAAATTACAGATGAAGTAAATAGGATCTGTTAACTTTGCAAATTAGGAAAATTGGTATTATTCAAAGTAGGCATGTCGGACGGTCATCATGGCCAAAGCATCGGCCAGTGCGGACACGACCTTTGTGGCGCATTATTGTCAGTTACAGGTTCTTAAACTAAATATTCAGGATTACAACACAAGGCATTATGACATTAATGAGATAATTGTTGGAACTAATGCAAATTAATGTCAAAATGAAACTGAAAAACAACACGATGAACATAATGGGTCTCGGATTGCCACTCCGGGGGACATTTTGCTTTAATTTTCCCATATTTACCCCCCTAATGCCCCCTAGAGCAACCATTCCATTAAATACAGCCCTAAATGGGGTCAAGGTTGCATCTGGCAGTTATTTTTTCCAGTACAGTGTGTTTGTAAAAGTCCATTTTCAAAATCTTAGCAGAAGGCTAATATTAGTTGAAGTTCTTAAAGGTTTCACATGCGCAAATAAATTCCTTCATTGTTACATATAAAATATACAATGTTTGATTTCAATTTTCACCATGACCAAGCTACTTTCTAATATATCACCATACATCGTTGGAAAGATAAGGCCATAACCTTTTGAAAAAGTCAACAAATTCTATGCGTTGTAACTCAAAATTTTTACCTTAGAATAAACACACCGGTTTTGACGGGTATGGAGGCTGCCATTTTGTGCATGAATACATGGGCCAAAAGTTATGAAGCTGGGAACCAATTATTTTAAAGTAGTGCCTAAAACTGTATTTTTTCTTATTGCTTACATATATACCTTTAAATTGATACCAAAGCATATCATTTAAACTGTATTTTTAAAATCATATGCATTATACACTGAACCATATATGTTTATTATCTAACTGACAGCATGTAACCCTGGGGATTAGACTTCCGATTTGGTGTAATTTGACCTTTAGCAAACTGCTCTCAGCGGTTACCTCCCGTATCGGTTAGCGGTAAATTTGAATAGAGCTATGCTCGGAACCAGTCAAATCTCTGCGCTGAGATCTAGTTATCTATATCTATGGTATCGGCCTTTCCCAAAACTAGGTTACTTCCCTTGCGTAATCACGAGTGATGTCCCCTGTTCACTTCCGGCAACATTGATTGATTATAAGGCGGGATAAGCATATTGATATTTACCAAAAAACATGCACTATTTTTGTTTCTTTAGGTCAAATTACACCTAAACGGAAATCTAATCCCCAGGGTTACATGCTGTCAGTTTGATAATAAGCACATGTGGCTGAGTGCAGGATGCATATAATTTGTAAAATACAGTTTAAATGATATGTTTTTGTATCATTTTAAAGGTATATATGTAAGCAATAAGAGAAAATGGTGTTTTGTGCACTACTTTTGTGTCTAGTGGTTCCCAGCTTCATAACTTATGCCCATGTATTCATGCGCAAAATGGCAGCCCCCATGCCTGTCAAAACCGGTGTGTTTATTCTAAGGTAAATATTTTGAGTTACAACGTATACAAATTTTTGACATGCTGTTGTTTCAAACGGTTATGGCCTTTTCTTTCCAACAATGTATGGTGATATATTGGGAAGTCGCTTGGTCATGGTGTAAATTGTGATCAAACATTGAATATTTTATATGTAACAACGAAGGAATTTATTTGCGCATGCGTAACCTTAATCTTAATCTTAAAATTGTGTTTATGTCGTAAAAATAAATTTACAAATATTAACATTCGTATATAATATACATTATGTACTTTATTATCAATTTAAATAGATAATTATTTTGATTTTTAACAATATTGTCTACTCGTTGCAGATTTACAAAACACACAGTACACAGTACGTTTAACGGTTATGCAACAAGACACAAAAATAGCGATTTCAGTATCTAAACAACTTATGCCTTCATCATGTATTAAATTTGCATTATTAAATAAAATAAATAAAAGGCTGTTTTTAGTAAAATGATTTTGCTAAGTAACTCTAAGCTAACATTATTCTGGCGTCGAAAATTACGAAAATAAGGTATCATCACAGAAAGCTGGAGCGCAATTCCGATGTTTTTGGCAGCAACTTCTTATTTGAATTCCATACACATTTGTGTTTAACTTTAAAGCTTTTTTTTGTTGCAGATATTCGTGTTGTGTGCTAAATAGTATACGGTGCTTGAACA
Organism: Congeria kusceri; assembly: GCA_027627225.1. Taxonomy (NCBI): domain Eukaryota; kingdom Metazoa; phylum Mollusca; class Bivalvia; order Myida; family Dreissenidae; genus Congeria; species Congeria kusceri. The sequence continues at coordinate 14,743,274 of CM051039.1, forward strand.
GGATCCGATTTAATCTTGAATTATAATGCAAAAAAACAACTATCTTTTTAATAACTGTAAACACAATATTACAATAACTAACAGTGATGTAACTCCTCATTAAATGTTATAACTGATGTTGTATTAAAGAGATTAAGTACCGGTAAGTAATTTGTTTATTATTGTGTCATGTGTTTAAACAATGTTCATGATAACTTCATATAATCAACGAAACAAATAACATCCGACCCAATGGGTCTCTATGTCACCAGGAAATAGATATGTCGTTATAATTATGTACATAATAGGGTGAGTGTCTATAATAAAACAGACATAGATATATACATTTTGAAACAAGTTTACACAATTCAGAGTAACTAATTAACTAAGCCAACAGAAGAGTCTAATATACGTTTGAATAAATATTGTATACTTGTTGAGTCTGTTTGATCAAGAATTTAGTTTTCCTTCATGTATATAACTCTAACTGAGATTATTTCTTCATTTCTGTCGGAATCGTGGTAAACAAACAACATTATATTCAGTAGCTACGGTAATTCCCGTATGTTTTAGAAAAACAAAACACGAGGAGCTCTTAATATTTCACCACCTTTCAATTCTTCAGAATTGAAAATTAAATGCTGTGCTTTATTATTTCACTCTTCAATTTAAACCAGTTTATTAAATCGAAAAAGTGTTTAATGCTTTTAATTATGTTCTGTTCTGTTCAATAAGGTGGCGACATTTCATAGGCAAAGAACAACAACGGAGACATCAACATTTTAAAATGTGAGATAAACTTTAATTTGAGACGCAAACAATGGAGACGAAGTGTGACATGTTAGTTGTCTCTGCATGTAGATCTTTATCATCAATGCATTACGCAATTGCACGGATTAGCGGTATTGTTCTAAGGGCAATTTGATGAGATCCCAGCGGTTTGTGGCTTTAGTATTTTTATGACCCCCTCTTCAGTCAGATAACTAAGTATCCATTAAGATAACATATGGTGGTATTTATGTAAGGAAAACAACAGTTAAAGATGAGATAAGGAGACTACTTCTTTTTTCCGGATACCTGTCAAACGGACATGTGGCCTTAGTCATGAGTTTAAAACGATACTACATTTAGTTCTCATAATTTATTTTTGTAAGATATATCCTCTATGAGTTTTTTTTTTAAATATTTAATCAAAAACATATGGTTTAAAAAATTTCCATTACAAGTTTTGAAAGCCGCTTGGTCTTAAATCTATAATACTATATATGGCAAGCTATGGAAAACGTCGCCGGAAGTCGGGTTTCAAATATGGCGGATGTGAATTCGCAATAATGGGAGGTAATTTCCAAGAGAGATAACCCAGTTTTTGGAAAGACAATAAGACAACAGCCCTGCTGCGCCCAATGAAATTGCCTTTTGCACAGCAATGTTTGACCGCGGTATTTGAAAAGTGATGCATTTGCAGCTGATCCTTGGGAATAAATCATTTATAATTAATTTTCACGTGGATAAAAATGGATAAAGTGGTACCTTAGGCGAGTAAACATCCAAAGTTCACGTTAATTTCGTTTATATATGAAGTTGTATCGCAAGATTTTGAAGGCAACATTTTGATTGGCTCCGCAAAATGTCATCTTAACGTGACCCCTAATGCGAAGTCATCAGATCTAGTCAGCGGATAATACTGGAGATGATTTTAATGAGATTGATGATGCATGGTAATACGCTATAGTTAATGCAGCCAATCAACCGTTGAATACACAGGCGGTCTTAGAGGGGGGGGGGGGATGAGGGCGGAAGCGTCGTACGCACCCCCTTGTCAAAAAACCGAGTTTTAATAACTCAAAAGTTACTTTCTCATCGACGTTTATCATCTTTCTATTCATGTTATGTTGCACATAATGTTGGTACATGCAGGGCATTTTTTCCCAGCAATTGTGTAGAGGACTAGGCCTTTTAATTTTGAGAAATATAAGCGCGATAAAATGGTAAATTGTGAAAAAAGTAATGCACAGTATAAGTTCAATTGTGACCAAACATCTTACAATAACACTGTATTCACAAATATCGTATGATAATTGTATTATTTCAATATTATCTATGTTTTGTTTACATATAATTCAATAATCAATTAATCTGGTATGAAATGCTGTTTAAAAGTGAACCCTTAAATTAAGATATCCATCTGATTTGTGAAGTTTGTTGCCACACTTGTAATTTTTTTTTTACATATTTAAGAATTGTGAAGTAGCCTTTTACAGACCTCAACTATATTAAAAATAAAGCCCTGACATTTCTATAATTTCTTCAAACAGCTGAACTAGGATATCGCGCACATAAACTGTCATTGATATGCAATATATGTAATTTATGTATATCCGCCCCCTCTTACTCCAAATCCTGTATCCGCTCCAGGTATAGATCTACAATGCAGTTACAGTCAAGTCTTGACATGATGATATAATAACTAAACAATCTCATTAAAATCAAATCCTAATGTTGTAAGGATCTGAAGACATCGTATAACAAGTCACGTTCAAATGACCTTCCGAACAATATAAATCTCAGCCCTGCTGCTCCCAATGAAATTGCTTTTTGTACAGAAAAGTTTGGGCACCGTTTTTGAAAAGCGATGCATTTCCAGCCGCTTCTCGGGAATTAATCATTTACAGTTAATTCTCACCTAGATAACAATGGATACAGTGGAACCGTAGGCGACTACTAGTAAACATCAAAAGTTCACGTTAGTTTTGTGCATATTATGTGTGGTTTATATATAAAGTTATACCAGAACATTTTGAGGCAACTATTTGATTGGCTCCTGGAAAGGTATTCTGAACGTGCCCCCTAATGCGCAGTCATCAGATTCAGTCTGCGGATAATATAGTAGCGTCAGACTGGAGATGATTTTAATGAGATTGACTAATTGAACTCTAACTTGAGAGTCTAATATTTCCTTTTTTACATTCTTGGGCCGTTACCCATTAACCCGTTTTGTTCCTAACTTACTATGGTGATATATGTATGATTTGCCTTCATTTCAAGGTACATGTAATAGTTTTTTTGTGTGAAAAATGTAATGTTATGGCTCATTCTGGTAATAATTTAATGTGGCGAAAAAAGGTTTCCTACTTACCATTTGCACACGTTTCCATGTTGGTTGGTTGTAAAGAAAACAAAAACCAAAACGTCGCCATTTTAATACATACATTTAACGGTTCCGCGTCGCAATTGTACAACAAATCTCATACCAGACGTAACGTGGTAATCAAGTTCACTTGCAAAACAAGATAATTGGTCATTCACCAATGATATTCACCACATAGGTTCAAATAGTTAACATCCGTTTCAGGCCTGGGTAGACTACGGCACCCCGCTAGGTACCACCAGCAACGAGGCTTGCAAGCTGTTCGACGCGTCCTTGACCCAGGTGCGTCTCCTTGCGCATTAATATTGTTTGTATGACCCTCAATTACTGATATCGACTTCTCATTATGACTCTTTTTGTATAGTGTGTTCTATTTTTCTTCTTTTTAATGCAGTTCCGTATTTGCTTATAAGTTCAGTAAAAATAATAAAATTATATTTCTAAATATCACGTAGTCAACAATGCAAAGTGGTGTTCCTAAATAACGTGTAGTCAACAATGCAAAGTGGTATTCCTAAATAACACGTAGTCAACAATGCAAAGTAATATTCCTAAATAACACTTAGTCAACAATGCAAAGTGGTATTCCTAAATAACACGTAGTCAACAATGCAAAGTGATATTCCTAAATAACACGTAGTCAACAATGCAAAGTGGTATTACCAAAGGCAATGCCAATAGAAATGACCTATATTTGTTATTGTATCTTTTGATTTTCACTGATTATTGGTTATATGTTAATACAATATATTCAGTCAACATACACGTTATCTAGTATGTAGGTTGGTACGACGACGACGGCGTCGGCGGTCTGGCAAAGTCACTGGAGGACACCGTCGCTGCTGACCCAAACTTTGGTACGTTTAACTCACTGCACTTGTTACCTCACCGAAGCAAAGGTGCTTCTGGGCTTTTTTGGCAAGTTTTATTGCCGTCATGGATATAGGTCATATTCCCAAAATGGTGAAAAAAGTCCCGGTGCTTTGTGCACAATTGGAATATACCTTGTCGAAGGTCTAGAAGGTAAAAAAAGTGGATGACACCTTAGCGACTGACCTGACCTTTTGTAAGTTTAACTGCAAGCGGCTCGCACAAATTAACTTGACTTTCGTGAACTCTATTGGCATACATAAATTCAACGCTCAAATTGTTTCCCTTTTTATACTCGGTTGCGTTCGTGCACGTGTTTCACGTGTTTAATGATACCATAACTGTATCATTCAGTGGGCTATTATTTCATCAATTTTAATCGATTCCAGTACGGAAACTACTATAGTCATCGTAGCGGATTCTTAATATATTCATGCATGAAGGTCAATGTGGGCTAAATGTATCCGAGCTGCAGGTCTAAAAAGCTCCAAAGAGAACGCCTAACGTGCTCAGTAGAGCTGTTAGTAAGGGTATAGCCCACATGAACCTGTTACGGTGAATATATTTCTTTCCGTACTGCCATCGAGTAAAATACATAAAAAGAATATCCCACTAAAATACGGTTATGGTATCATTACTCGTGAAACACGTGCACGAACAATGAATATAGGAAACAATTCAAGCGCGTAATTTATGCTAACAGAGTTCACGAGTATCAGGTTTATGTTTGCGAGCTGTACCTCTCTTGCGTCATGCGTCGTCCGTCTGCCATCGAAATTTTTTCCGTGTGCCAGGTGGAAACTTCATTTTATTTTCACATATGTCGTTATATATATTGCATACGTCAGTCAGTTTTCTCCAGAGCTTTTTTTACTTGTTTGTTAGCTGTTGTCAGTTGTTACAGTTATGGCTCATGCTTTGTTTGTACTCAGGTGAGCCGAATCGGGCCATCATGGTCCTCTTGGGTTTTAGTGCTGACGATATCTTCATAATAATGTTTACTTGTCTACGTGCGCATGCATACTTATGTATATGTATCGGGTCTTGTACTGTAAACTATTTTATTTCGCGGTGTCTAAATTTCGCGCATTCTTGAAAAACGGCAAATTCGCGTAGTACGAAATTCGCGATTTTTTTAAATATATATTTTAGTGTATGTATTTTTACTTTTTTTGTAATATCATGCGGAAATAAAATTTATCACATGCTATACCTTGTTTTCCGTGTAATACAATCATTAAGAATATTTTTATCTAACAAATGTGTTACTTCTTCTGATGAGATCTTGTATCCTCTTTGTCGACGGTTTTTCCTATTGGTCCATTAAAAAGGTGCACTGGCCGTCTAAACTTTGTTCTCGGTGATAACAGTTAAAACGCTACGTCGTTGAATTGTTGGAAGATTTAATTGTGCACGTATAGCCGTTTAAAAGAGTTCAAGGTTTTTGCCATTAACATTTTAATTCATCCCCAACTTTTGCAAAATGATTAATATCCATTCATCGATGATCACAAACACTTCACAAGCTTTACGAAGTGCGCTATGTGTAAAATAGGTTAAAAGTTAAACTTGTTACCGTTATGTTTGACATTTGTGGAAACGTCAATACCAGACAGTTTGTTGACTTCAGTTATGGGTCACGTGATTAGGAATGGCCTTGACCTTCTTGGCACCGGAACAACGGTGCGCATCAACCCCACTCTGGCTACCAACATCGGCACTATGGTGGACCTTAGCCTCAAGCAGAAGGGCTTATCAGACCGGGAGAGAAAACATGTCAACGCCGTGAAGCTCTGGTCGGAAGGGTATGGCATGTATACGAGTTCTTGAGCCTGTTTTATTAACACGTTTCTTCTTCTGGTTATTTTTGTAAGTACGTAGATTATTGCAACGTGGCACACGTGTATTTTCGGAGTAGCTTAAATTAAGTTGGAACTAGCTTGCTTAAAGAAGAGACGTTTTACTGACAGGATTGAAAACAGCTGATTATTAAGCTTGTTCCAGTTCTTTGAAAATCCCGAACATGTTTCTTGGTGTTGAAGATTGCAGACGACGAGATGTACTTTCCGTTCATGAACCTATTGTTTTTTCGCAGAGAAATGGCCAAAGCGTGCGACGTTTGGGAAGACATTTTGATAAACGACCCTCAAGACATCCTGGCGCTGAAGTTTGCACACGACACGTATTTCTACCTGGGCTATTCCATACAGATGAAGGACTCCCTTGGAAGGGTGTTTCCGCAGTGGGGCCCGAAACGACCCCTTTATGGGTAAAACTTTGGTTCAATCGATCCTTTAATTAGTAAAAATTGGGTCCGGACCCTTTATGGGTACAAAATGGGTCCAATCGGTCTCTTTATTGGTAAAAATTGGGTTCAATAGGACCTTTAGGCCAAAAATTGTGTTCATTCGGTCCGTTTATGGGTACAAATTGGATTTAGTATGAGGATGTATGAGTACAAACAGGTTCAGTCGTTCCCTTTATGGGTAAGAATTTGGTCCAATCGGTCCCTTTATGGGTAAACACTGGGTCCAATACGTCCCTTTATTGGTCTGTGGTACTGTGCCGATCTACCATTTATACAGAATCGAAAACTCGACGAAATTATACGTGTACGTATTTAAAATAAGCCATCCATTTCAATCTACCAGTACTTGTATACAGCATAACATTTCTAGCTACAATTTACATTAATTCAGTAAACAAAAAAGCCATTTTATTCAGGTACCTGTACGGTATGTATTCCTTTGGTCTTGAGGAGTCGAACCTTTACCCACAAGCTGAAATCATCGCAAGAAAGGTAGATATCTATATTTTTCTCCTTTTCAATTTTAAACAGGGTCGTTGATTTCCCTTGTATGTTTTCGTTAACGCTACACTTTACCGATTATAGCCCGTTACATTTGGTCCGTACGTATACATTACTTGTCTATTTTTCTGACAGTAAACAATTTATTCTGCGTCATCACAGTGTGACTCAGCCTTTTCTATGAGATGGGATATCTCCAGTGGCTTATCAGAGGTAGTTTCCACGCTTAGCAGGATGGACGTGTTTATTCAATAATTAGGGCTGTACTATGTAGCATACGGAATAAGGATTTGTAATTGTAGGTCTCTATTTAGATAATATTTCTTTACTGAAGAAGAAGGGTGATTTGCATACATTGCTTGAGAATATTACGTGATAGGGACATAATTATGGAGGATAGTTTTTGTGGAAGGCTTTACAGAGGGACATGTCGGGACAAGGCTCACAAAGTGAAACATTAGTGTCAATGTTGATGACATGTTGGGCAAATGCGCACAAACCAACCCACAACTAGTTATTATTTGTACTACACCTTCTCTACAGTCTCTTCTGGCACATCCTTCAACATTTGTTACAAGTTACATTTATGACTATTGAGAATAAGAATTTCTTGCTAAGAGTTGCTAATAAAGCTGCCGAAACACTACCTGCATGCCAAAAACATTTTCAAAGTATCAAAGATAAAAAAAACAACGTTTTCTAGTAAGTTATAGGGAAATATCAGTTAAATAAAATTGGTAATTCACTGTTTAAAACAGTGAAAATTACCACTCTGATAATTTTGACATTTTCATACTGGTTCCCGATTTAAAACAGTTAATGAAACGGACCGTCAACGATGCCGGACTCAAAATTGCCAAATGAGTCCCGCGATATTTTCCAAAATACAACTTTAAGATAGCAATTAAAATGAAAAAAAAAAGAACACGATGGAAAAGGCGTAAAATATAAAGAAAATGTGTTGGTTTCGGTAGAATATCGACTTTTTATTCAATCGTGATCATATAAAAAAAATTTTCACTCGTTGCTGCGCCACGCGTAAAAATATAAATTTCTATGACCAGTCGTGAATTAAAGTCCATATATTCTACCTAAACAAAATTAACATCTATATCTGTCTGCGTTAAGAAACTTGTTAGAAGCTCCAAATAGGACTAATCAATCTAATGTACTAGTAGCTTCAGAGTGGAAGAAACTTCTTTACGATTGAAGTGTACTCAATTATATACATGTACGATACATGCTGTACAGAGATAAGCGTGTATGATTTTACTTGTTATCTGGCACCCAAAGTAGCAAACAAACACGATGTCACTTTGAAGGGCCTGGAGCTAAACCCCCGGGACGCCTGGTCCACCCACAGCGTGGCCCACGTGCTGGAGATGATGGGCCGCCAAGACGAGGGCATCTCCTTCATGTCTGGCACGGAGAGGGACTGGAGCGTAAGTAATACTTAGTAGCCTGCATGTCAGGCACCGAGAGGGACTGGAACGTAAGTAACACATAGTAGCCTTCATGTCCGGTACGGAGAGGGACTGGAGCGTAAGTAATACTTAGTAGCCTTCATGTCTAGCACGGAGAGGGACTGGAGCGTAAGAAACAGACAGTGTGATTGTTAGTCACCAATGGCGTAGAATTCTTTTTTGTAAGTGTCTGAAAACATAGTGACACGAAAAATAATTATTTTGGCCTATTTTGAGGGTGTCCGAAAACATAGAGCAATGCAACGCCTTTGGAATTGGACTTTTTTCTTGGAACAGCAAAAAGTGTCACAATAGTTGTGTAATCAATGGATTTTGTGTAAACAGGGAAAACATATCATTAGACGATAACCAGGTAAAATGATTGGAATACTCACTCTACGTCCAACAGTTTTCACCCATTCTTCACCAAACTTCATGAAAATGTTTGTAATACTAATATCTTGGTCAGTTTCGATAATCCGCCATATCGCCACAGGAATTGTGGAGTTTTTGATTACCTTGAATATGTTTGACAAAAGTGGAAACGTCAAAGGCATTGGGCATTCATGTTGTCGAAGTGAGGACTTCGGCGCTTTGTCTATGAACGTTCGTGAAAACAGGAGTATTGAATATAATTGGTATTTTATGCAGCAGACATTAAGGAATGTGGCACTTTGATTTTGGATTGCGTTGGTCAGTCATATCGACTAGAAGTTCTAGAACCATTTGTTCTTACTGTGTGGTCATTGGAACGTCCATTATGACAAGTATAATGTATTTATTTATTGCGTAAATTGCATTTTCGGACTATTTGGACACTTTCCTGTCTTATAATATATGACAATTTCACGTCACTAAGTGCCATTGGTTCTGACGAACATTTAACTACAGAAATCGTATATAATCCTTGTTAATAAACAATACTCATGTATTTTGTTTCTTGGACAGACGTGCGGCATGTTGGCCTGTCACAATTACTGGCACTGGGCCCTACACTTGATCGAGAAAGCGGACACCGAAGGGGCCAAGGGTATCTTCGACAATCACGTGAGTGGTTTTTGTCACTTATTCGTGCAGCCATAGAGAGAGACTTCCATTCATTATAAAAATTCCTCTACAGTAACCATCCCGTTGAATAACATAAAACACAATATTAGGGAAAGATCTAGGAATAAAAAGGTACAGGGTGCTGCTAAAAAGGAGCAGGGGGGGGGGGAAACTGGACCAGCTTGTTGACATTTTCTAATAATTTGCTAAATCCAGGGTTTTCTTGAGCCCAATACTTCTAATTATGGTTTTTAGGCATAGTATATTCATTTGTAGTTGAATATTTGCACAAAGTTGTTGAATTTTAAAAGATATTCAACATTTCTGTGTTGACCAGACCAGAGGGGCAGCAGGGGGAACCAAAAAGGAGCAGGGTGCAGCACCCTGCTATTTCGTTCTAGATCTTTCCCTACAATATGTAACACTAAATTTATTTTGCATTATAACGTTTGGACTTCACTGACGGGTAACAGGATAAGCAACGTAACATGACTATAACACCATAAACAGAACTGTTCAGAAACATAAAACAGAAACCATGATTTGATCTGATTTTTTCTTTAATATGTCCGTCTGCAACAAGAGCCCAACGCTGAATGGTCAAAATACAACTATCTGAACAATGATTGGTCAGAACCGACCATAACTAGTTGGTGTTAACCAATGAGATTTCATACAATAGAAGACAGCATTTCCCGCGTAATTGATCAATTCAAACGGCGGGATGTACATTAGGCGCAATAGCGATGATTATCAATAATTCTGAAGTATAGATCAACAGTGCGCATTGAGACGTGACGATGTACTAGATTAATGGTATGTCCCAAAAATAGGTAAATCATATAAGCGGGAGGTAACTGCAATACAATGATAACTCACTACACTGGTACCGTCAATGTTTATATTAGCATATATTCACTACCGTCGATATGAAAAAATGGCTGAGGTGGTAAAAGCACGATTCGATATTTTTGAACCAATGGTCATGAGTTCGAGTCCTGCTGGTGAAACTTTTTTTTCAATTTTATAAAAATAGTTTGTAGTATAGTTGATGACTATTGATGACTCTTAGACGGAAATATCAAGTGAATGGCGTGATATTCGATTTTGTCATTATTCTTATTGTCAGTAAGATAACTGAAAAAAATGCACACACAAAAAAAACGACTAAAAGAACACAGCATTTAAAAATATATTTGAAAAACAACAACAGATATCTCTTCATAAATTGTCATTAAAAATAAAATTAAAAAAAAAATAAATTCAGACCAGATTCCAATTCGGTTCCCCGTCACCAAAATCTTCAGCGCATACCACTCGACAATTCTTCTATTGCTTATAGTTGTCTGTTCATCGATATGAATACTATACTTAATATGAATGTCATGACAAATTAAACTTACTCTAAAAATAGCAATTACATTGATACCCCTATCAAATGGACTGTGCTGACCTTTGGTGTCTCAGAGGTGGCTGTCGGACTATAGTCAATCGTGAGATATAAGATACGTGTATCATACAACGCGTAACCTGCCTGTTAGTCAGATATGTCTGACAAAAAATGTGAGTGTCTGACCAACTTTATTACGCACCTCATACACAGTTAATGATAGGTTGATTTATTATTATAGCCAATTGTTGCACGAAACATGTTTTACCAAATTAATGTAAATGAATTCTTGCATTTTTAACAGGGTATGTCATCATTTGAAATACTAGTATTTCATTAAATGTTCAATTTGTTCACTGTAGCTCTCTGAACAAGCATACCGGTACTTTATTTATTATTACAGTTTAAATTAGCGGTATTTGAAACTAAACTTAAGTCAGTGAAGCAGTAAACTAAAGCGACTAAAATGTTTTTTTTTCTTAATTTATTTGTATTTTAATATAATTCTCTTCGTATTCTAGATATTCAAGTTGGCGCGGGCGTCCAGTGCACCGCTAGACTTTGTGGACGCCTGTTCATTGTTGATGCGAATGCAGATGGAGGGTAGAGCCGCTTCTTATTTAATCGATTATAGTAACGTTTGTAATAGTGTTAACGCCTTTCATCGTTATTGTTCGTTTCCGAAGTGAATAAACTGATAGTAGAGATAATGAGTAAGGCTGCAACAACATACCAATATATTATATTAGTATTGCAATATATGTGTCCTCATTGTATTGCAATACAACTCGGTCAGGACAATATATTGCAACAACATCAATATGAATATAATTACTGGTATATAACTAGTCTTTGTGTCCAATTCTATGCAAGTTTATCTTCTAAAACAAGTCATCAAGCCTACCCATATCTACTTTTGCAATGAAATGGGCTAGCTGGACCAGGATTAAATGGGCCATATGATTTTGTATCTGATTAAAACATAATAAAAATGGTTTATGCTACTTGTTTCATTATATTAATCTCATTATTTTATATGTCCAAGTTTCATATAAGCTTTGACATCATTTATAATTTGTATTTTGCAATATATTGCAATATGAGTTTTGCTTACGCCAATATATCGCAATACAATTTTGGACATAGTGTTGCAGCCCTAATAATGATGGTGTTCTCGAATCCCTTTCATTTTGTTCAACCTTCCGCTTAAATTTATGTTTAGAAGAGACTTCCTTGAAACAGAAAATACCATAAAGGCGGAAATTGTCGTCCCGGATTAGCCTGTGATCCGGGACGACACATTACGCACGTGAATTAAGCCCGGTTTACCCACGACACGCCTCAATGTGTCTTTGTCTAAGTGAGGTTATATGAGTTGTTATATGAGTTTAATGTTTCTACGCCACAGGCACGAAGCTGGAAGGTCGCTGGGAGGACTGCTATGAAGTCATTAGGCCGCACGTGGATGATCACGTGCTCTCGTTCAACGACAGCCACATCATGATGGCCTGCCTCGGGGCTAATAACGAGGCGGCGGTGACGCAGATGATGAAGTCATTGAAAGATTGGATCACGTGCGTTCTTTTTTAACACCGGCTATTTCTTTGCAATACCGGAATTCATATAACCGTTTATCGATGGTGTGATTGTTTCTCCTTTAGTTAATTTTTTTTTATACCCCCACCGTCAATTATGGGGAGCATATAGCGTTTACCATGTCCGTGGGTACGTATGTACTCGTATGTACGCGTGTACGTATGTACGTGTGTACCTTTGTTCGGATTTTTGTCCGGACAATAACATTGTCCAGCATTGGAGGATTTTCAAATAAATTGGCAAAAATGTTAAGCATAATGAGACAGTGTTTCGCGCGCAAGAACCAGGTCCTTAGGTTCAAGGTCTAGGTCACACCTAAAGGTTAAAGGTCAAATATAAGAATTTAAGCCATAGACCCTGTCCGGAGCATACTTCTGTCCAGCATGGAAGGAATTTCAAATAACAAATGATAAGCATTATGAGGCGCAAGAACCAGGTGCCTTGGTCAAAGGTCAAGGTCACACTTAAAGGTCGAAGGTCAAGTTTATGTATAAATGTTAAGATTTATCAAGATTGTTGTCAGGACTAAAACTATTGATTGGAAATTTTGTGGTACCTCAACTTACTTCACAGAATAAGAGAATACATTAGCAGAAAGTACAATATAAAAGGAAAGTTCCCCTTTTGCAATAATTTGTATGCATATAGACAAAGCGGGACCATGTAGATGAGGCTGCATAGGTGAGGGCCTCCGTGTCTGTGGACACATTTCTTGTTTTATTTTTAACTCGAGTGTGTCGAAAGCCAAAGGAGTATTTACGCTCGTTTGAGTCCATTTCCTGGATATAACCAGTATACTCGGTGTCTTTAAAAGCAAAGACAGAGATCATTCGAGCGCTCCCCGAGTAGGGATTGAACTCACGATGTCCCAATCGCTATTCGGTCACCAAATCCATTACGACTCTTTTTTCTCTTTTAGGCTGATTTTCTCTTTTTGATTGCAATTAGGCTATACTTGCGACTGCGTTTGCAAATAAAGAATTTTTGTATACCCATTGGTATAAGGTATTTCCACCCAGAAGTGCCTTGAAGCCAGTTGCACAGCAGTTTGTAGAAATACTTTACTATCTTTAAATAGAACATGCAAACTGACGTCATCCTAAGATATTTCCATCCCAGAAGTGTTTTGAAAGCATACAACAGGTCTGTTGCACAGCAGTTTATAGAAATACATAAATTTATTTGAAATGAAACATGTAAACTGACATCATTTCAAGATATTTCCATCTCAGAAGCATACCCCAGGTCTGTTGCACAGCATTTTGTAGAAATACTTAACTTGTTTTAAATAAAACATATAAACTGACGTCATCGTAAGATATGTCCATCCCAGAAGTGTTATGAAAGCATACGCCATGTCTGTTGCACAGCAGTTTATAGAAATACATGTACTTACTTTTTGTAAATAACAATGTGAAATGTCAGTTCACAAAATACGCATTCGTGCCCCTATAAAATTACTTAACTTGTTTTAAATAAATATGTGAAGTAACACCCCAAAATACGCATCCAGAAAACCTTTTTACAGTAACAACGCCGGCGATCAAGTCAACATCACTAAGGAGGTCGGAATGGCGATATGCGAAGCGTTTGTGGCCTACCATGACGGCGAGTTTGGCAGAGCGGTAGACTTGCTGTATCCGGTACGCTACAAGGTCTGGAAAATCGGCGGGAGTCATGCCCAGGTACAATTTTGGGCAATCGGATTCAAATCCCATCCTAAAATCCGCTACGCTTTAGGAAGATCGTGCGCTTTAGTCAGATTGAATTTTGAAACGCGGCTACGCGTTAACTTGTGTGGGGATTGGTCATGAAATAATTGATTCGGCCATTCTCCTCCTACCTCTGATTCAAGTAGGGCAGTTGTCAGTTACTGGCATAAGTATGTGCACTTAGTACTGGTTAACCGATTAGATCAGGTAAGCTTGTCCAGAAAGTGTGTGAGTAAGTTAACTGACCGCCGTTATATGACTGAAATACTGTTAAATACGGCGGTAATCCAAACAAACAATAAAACTGATGAAAATCAAGTCCAAAAATACGCTACCTGTAGTAAGATCGTGCACTTTAGTCGATTGCATTTTGACACGCGGTTACCAATTCATGATCAAACGAAACAAATAATAACATCCTGTATCCTGTACCCGGCGAGATGCAAGGTTTGGAAAGAAGGCGGGAGTAATACCCAGGTAAAATGTTGGGAAAACGAGTACCCGTTTATAATAGATTAAAACAAATAATTACACATTTTGAAAGTGTGTCTTTTATAGCACTTTTGACGTTAAAATATTTCAGTTTTCAAAGTATTTCGTCTTTCTTTCGTCTTACTGCAATTTTCGCCGGGTATAGTGACAATAAACTAGGGTGTTACGACAGCACATTGTTATTAGACTGTAGGCGGAAGCCAACGGTCGCCTATAGGGCGATTTCGAGAGATTGAAACGCGTGACCTACTTTTTACTTTGCAGACAACGAAGCACTAAAAAGCGATACCCCCAACTTTATACGCTCCATAGGCTATTTCAGCCCGTTCAGGATTAAAAGACACGTTCTATTTCTCTTGATTTTGGTTTATTGCCTTTTCTCGCCAGGAGTCTTTCTACGCTATCGGCATTTTGAATTTTTCTTAATAATGTAATCGTAATTAATCGTAATAGTGATTTGTCTAACACTGGATATATATATGTTTCGCGGAGGTCTAATTGCTGTGATATTCGGGTTCATGTCTTATCACGAATTAAAGAACACCGCGGATACATCGCAACATAACAGTACAAATTGTTTTTGTTCAACGCTTGTTTAAATATAATATTTTTAAAAAATTGTTAATTCCTCTATCATAAAGAAAAAAAGATAGAAACAAGTAGCTAAATACCTTAAACAAGTTGCGGTATTCCGGATCGTTACATATTGTTTCGGTTCGAACGGACTGCATAAACTTAAAGGGACTTGTTCACAGATGTTTGTATTTTTAAATATGCAGTAAATGCCTAAACTGGAAAAATTAAAGCCTCCGAACCGTTAGTAAAGACCTCATTATAACAAGAAAAGCATCAACAAATAAAAATGAAGCGCCACCACCGGTAATCGAACCTACGACCTCCGGATCAAAAGTCTGACGCGCCTTCCACTCGGCCAATCTGAGTAATATACATCTCTGTGAAATGTTTACTTGTGTAAGTGACTCACGTGTTTTCAACAGTGTCAACGAAAACAACAAAAGCACTCCTAAATATTCAGTCGTTTCGCGTTACAAACACTGTAATATTTTATCCATGTAAACGTATGATTTATTATTAATGAAACGTTATTTCGTGAACAGGTCCCTTTAAGAAATACAGCCAGGTTCATGTTGTAATTTCAGAGGGACTTGTACAATTTGTTTCTCATCCACGCGGCCTTGAAATCCAACAACAAACAGCACCATGCACTTGCACGGTAAGATTACGCTTATTTATGGCGATTTTTGTTCCGATTAAATTAATAAACCAAATAAACACTTTTCATTTCCTCGAAGTTAAGCGATATTTCGGATTGAATAATTGTTTGCGCTGCATTTTATATTACGCCGACAAGTGTTTAAGGGCCCAGTCATAGTATCACGTTATTACGCGCCGTTTTAGTACGTATCTCACAATCACATTCTACCAAGTTGTTATCAATTTTTACAACGATGCGTCTTGATGTGTTACGTAGTTACCTCTATGCCTCCGTTACATCGACAACGTACCTTGGCGCGTCATTACGTAGCGTTGCATGGAAGAACGCAGTACATAGCGCAGCTAAGCGTAACAATAACGAGAGGGATATGTGGCGTGTTGTAGTTTAACTTGGCGAATAACGCAGCGTAACGTAGCAATTGACAGCACACTCGTTCTGTTCACGTTGTCTGGTTGTTTTACGTTGTGCCACGTGTACCGCTTCATATACGTACGCTGTGGTCTAACATAGTAATATTATGAAAATGTTCAACATTCAGATTTGTCGTTTACGTTGAACTACGTACCAACCACCTTGTGCCACGTTGAGGCGCGTTTCAGCCACGTTGAACTACGTACCTGCCAACTTGTGCCACGTTGCTAAACGAGGCGACGAAAACATGACACTATGACGGGGGTATAACGCAGGTGTAAATTACTCTCACTTTTAACAGAAGCGTAACATGACCGAATCGCAGTATACCAACGTGATAACTGTGTCATGGAATTTGAAACAGTTTCCATAATTTCTGTAAAGCGCATAAAATAAGTTATGTCTAAGAAACCCATTTCGGTTTTAATAACGCTCAATTGACTTCAGATACGAGGATACTATCGATATAAAGTGACAGTGTCTAACCATCATGTGGTCCTGAATAAAATGTATTTTCTCATGGTTTTAGAATTTCCCATACCAATATATAAGTGGTCGGTATCTGACTATTCTTAGTTACGCCCCTGTCTCAATGAATCATTCCTGGCGTCCAAAACAATCTTGTATCCAAGTGCACGATGTCGAGAAAATAAATGTTTTGTAATATAGTTCTTATTTGCACTGAGTCAGAATTGTAATATGTCTTGGAAATCGTGATATTCACTAGTACATGTAGATGTTTAAAATTACAAATGCTCAACTGGTTTGTTGTAATACTATCACGGTTATATTAAACTATACTATACCATATTGCAAATATCAGCATAATAATGGTGTTGTTTGATAGAATATCAAATACACAGGTACATGGTTGACATTATTATTTGCGGATTAAAACAAAGCTGTTACTTGTACTGAATTTTATAATTTTATACATTTCACAATTTCAATGCAATTTTGCAGATTCTTGCTGCTGGAGCGGAAGTCGAACAAGTCCAACTCGCCGATGACGGACCGCCTGATGGAGAGAGCCCTGGCTCTCCACGCGCACTGACTTCCGGAAATTGGTTACGCATTGTATGATGTTCATATAGTAAACTTCAGGGAACGTGTTACAAATTTGATGATTTTCATATAGGCACTGTACATATGATATATGTATCTTATATCTGAACCAATAGTATTGTTGTACGTGTCATTCGTAAGCTTTGATGCGATGTGTAACAAATAGCATAAAAGATACGCACTTAAGTGTATTGACAGAGTTATTGTCATGTTAACGATATGAAACAAAAATAACATTAAAGATATGAAAAAATAGCATTGAGATACGCACTTCAGTGGATTGACAGAGTTATTGTCATGTTAACGATTTGAAACAAAAATAACATTAAAGATATGAAACAAAAATAGCATTAAGATGCGCACTTCCATGGACTGACAGAGTAATTTTCATGTTAACGATATGAAACACAAATTGCATTAAAGTTACACACTTTACTTGAATGACAGAGTTATTTTCATGTTAACGATATGCAACACAAATTGCATTAAAGTTACACACTTTACTTGAATGACAGAGTAATTTTCATGTTAACGATATGAAACACAAATAGCATAAAAGTTACACACTTTACTTGAATGACATAGTTATTTTCATGTTAACGATATGCAACAAATAGCATTACAGATCGCACTTTAATGGATTGACAGAGTTATTTTCATGTCAACGATATGCAACAAATAGCATTAAAGATACGCACTTTATTGGATTGACAGAGTTATTTTAATGTTAACGATATGAAACAAAAATAGCATAAAAGTTACACAGTTTAGTGGATAGCCAGAATTATGTTGATGTTTTAACGAAATGAAACAATAATAGCATAAACGTTACACACTTTAGTGGATTGACATCTAGTTATTTTCATGTTTACGATATGCAACAAATAGCATTACATTTACACACCTTAATGGATTGACAGAGTTATTTTCATGTTAACAATATGCAACAAATAGCATTAAAGATACATTCTTTAGGGATTGACAGTGTTATGTTCATGTTATCGATATTAAACAAAAATAGCATCAAAGATACGCACTTCAGTGGAAAGCCAGAGTTATTTTTATGTTAACGATATGAAACAAAAATAACATTAAAGATATGAAACAAAAATAGCATTAAGATACGCACTTCAGTGGATTGATCGTGTTTTCATGTTCACAATATGCAACACAAATAGCATTAAAGTTACACACTTTACTGGATTGACAGAATTATTTTCATGTTAACGATATGCAACAAATAGCATTAAAGATACGCACTTTGTTGGATTGACAGAGTTATTTTCATGTTAACGATATGAAAAGAATAGCATAAAAGTTTAACATTTTAATGGATTGACAGAGTTATTTTCATGTTAACGATATGCAACAAACAGCATTAAAGATACGCACTTTATTGGATTGACATAGTTATTTTCATGTTATCAATTTTTAATACGTAATTCCCTATGCAACCGACAAACTAACAAAAAGTGGTATTCATTTTCTACAACATTCATAGTACATTTATTACATATTCTATTTTAACAATTAATATTTCGATAACTACCTTAGTCAATATTTAGATTATATGCGCTGGACATCTACATCTTGTAAGTAAGACTCTCAATTTAGTGTTATTAATGCAGAATAAGTATTTTTCAACAATAAATTATTTTTTAAAGTTAAAGTAACAATCTAATTTCTTAGAATTTCTAACATTGGAAAACCACTGTTGCAAATAATTATCATATAATCTCCTAATAACAGCTTCGACTTGTAGGTTAGAAACTATTTCACAATCGAATAAAGAGGCAAAACCAAGTTCATTTAACAAATATTGTACCTGTATTGTCCATGCATGAATGTAATCACGTCCAGTAGTTTTCATATCAAAAACTTTAAATAAAAGTGATTCAGAACATTTCTTTATTTTATACCAAAATTTGATAGACATAATTCTCATTTTCCCGAACAAACCTAAAGGCAATCTAACTAATTCGCCGTATGCTGCGTCATTGCATGTTGCTGACGCACACATAAAAAAAAAAAAAATTGTTTTTAAAAATTTACGCTGAACTCTCTCGACGTCCTGAGAATGAAACCCCCACACTTCAGAACTTATCATAGTATCAAATAATTTTAATTTATCACGTATGTCAAAAACCATGGAATCAAATAGCTTGTTTAAAGAGAACAAAGCACGCAGTGCCTGTTCGGATAATTGTTTCTGTGCTTGCAAAGATGTTTCGTTTTGCGATAAATTAACACCAAGGTATGTACCTTTATTAACAATATTGAGTTTGATGCCGTCAAAACGTATATCAGCATTGTCAATTCTATTACCTTTCCTACAAACCATAACATAGCTTGTTGCAATATTTATTATTACCTGATCGCCTATATAAATGCTACATAGTCATTTTTCACTATTAGTATTATGGTTACGACTGTTCCCGGTACATGCAGTAGATGGGAACCCGGGAATTAGTTTTGACTGTAGCCAGTACTTTTTATAGACGGAACCGCAATATTTCGGCAGTCTTCAGTAACTCTTCGTGACCGGCGGAAAATACCGATTTTTCCGATACTCAGTCCAGTGTACATCTACGGAAATTGACGACCATTTTTCAAGCGTCTAAGCGTTTACGCGATAAATGAACTTGGTTTTGCCTAGCGGCGTGGGGAAACAGTTCAAACTATCATCCCTCCACCTTGGGCCAACAGTTGTGACTGTTCCCCAAACACCCATGTGATAACTGTATACTAACCATGGTAGATAACTGGAATACTTGATACACGTTAATATACATTTTTAATCAGATGCTATACTGTCACATTTTACAAACACTAGTCTTTTCAGTTTTCAAAATCAAAAAGCAAATTGCCAACAACAGACACTGAATGTGCTACTCGTGACAAAGGCTTACAAATAAACAAAGGAGATAACTGCACATGGGTTAGGCACCAGACGGAGCACCAACGTCAGCATTTGCAATTTCAGATCACGGTGCAGATACATATTACGATGCAGAGAATACATTAATATCATAAGCAGTCTCTTGGAAAGAGAGAAGAACTAGAGTGGTGTGAACACACTATCCAAGAAAACAGTTAACACCATTTTAATATGTGATTAGTGCTAAACTAAAATAGTTTGCCCTCTTAATTTCTGACACAAGTACGATTTCTGCTACTTTTAATTGCTTTTAATTGTGCATTATTTATCAAGGAAATTAACAGTTTTACTCATCTGTTGAAAACAATAAATACCAGGAAAATATATGATTTTACATCTGATACCGAATGTAAATTATCTTCCAACAGGCAATATTTGTAATTCATTATTAATTTTTATCATTCATCCATTGTTCATGTCTCTCTCTGAAACAATCCCTTAGCTTTCATGAAGGAAATGTACCATACCTCATCATTGTGGTCTCCCTTGTTTTGCTACATTATTCTTCAACAGGAGGAATCACTTTTAAGAGTTTCGACAGATCAAAGATTGTTTATTTGTTTATGGAGCTACCGATTTATACAACACAATGTAAACGCAACTCTAATAAGCAGACATTGTGAAACAATGTGAACAAATAAACAAACGAGACTCTTTGCGCCTTAAGATATATGCATGAGCACCCAATATTATACTTTCAGCTGACGAATTGACTCCCTCGAATTGATGACTAACTAGATGCTCGTTGAGCCCGTTGTCAAGAACTTATATTGTAATTATTTTAAAATTACATTTGAAACAAGTTTTATAATGCCCATATTTCACATTTGACCATATTTAACCGCTATGTTTGACCTTGACATTTGAGCCAGAAACACATGTCTTGTGCGCAACATGGTATCGCCATCTGGTGAACATTTGTGAAACTATTTTGAACTACAAACAACAAACGAAAAACATCTGGTCCGGAAAAGATGTATCATTCCATTCCAATATTTGACCTTTTACCAATAGGTGAGACCTTGACATTTTATCTAATGACATCCAGACGCCACATGGTGAACATTTGTGCAAAACAATGTCAAATTCGACTCACAAATGAAGAACATCTTGTTCGGACAAGCTGTAAATTATGCCCATATTTAACCTTTTAACTCTAAATGAAACCCTGACCTTTGAGCAAGGGACACAGGTGTTGCTAGCGACACGCCGTCTCTCCATGGTGACCATTTGTGGCAAGTTATGTCAACATTCGCAGAAGAATGATGAATTTACAGTCTGGACAAGCTGTATATAATGCCCATATTTGACCTTAAACATCCAAGTGTGACCTTGACCTTTGAGCTAGGGACACAGGTCTTGCGTGCGACACGCCGTCTCCACATGGTGAACATATGTGGAAAGTTATTTTAAAATTCCATGATGAACGGTGAATGTACAGCCCGGACAAGCTTTAGCGTGCCCATATTTGACATTTGACCTTTAAGGGTGACCTTAACCTTTGAGCTAGGGACACATTTCTTGCGTGCGACACGTCGTCTCCACATGGTGAACATTTGTGGCCGGTTATTTTAAAATGCTCTGGTGAACGATGAATTAACATTCCGGATAAGCTGTATTATGACCATATTTGACCTTTGACCTCTAGGTGTGAGCTTGACCTTTGAGCTAGGGACACAGGTCTTGCATGCGACAAGCTGTGTCCACATAGTGAACGTGTGTGGCAGGTTATTTAGAAATTTTAGAATGAATTATGAAGGTACAGTCATGACAAGATCGGACTGACGCACCCACGCACACACGCATATACATTGAACCGCCATTCTTACAAGCCAGTAGATCTGACTGCCCGCGGGCTCGAGAAAAAGTGTTACATACCGCGGAATTTGCAAACTAGTTGATCTTCACTGCTTTAATGGAAGATCATTGGGGAGTATAGTGGCAAATTTGCAATATATGAGTAACTTGTCTTGTTTGATGACACTAAGTAAGTAAGAAATAAAATATAAACATGACGTAATCCAATGAATAAATACAATACAGCGTTTGAATTTTATTGGTATGTTACTTGATTTCACTGTTTTATTAAACAGTTAATATTAAGCCTAAAAACCTTTAAATCCGGTTAGACATCACCTCAAAATGTGCATAATATTTCGTTCATAAAAACTCATGTACATTTAAAACATTTTAAAAGGAAAATATGTGAATAGTTAATTCGTTGTTCACATTGTTCACGTTTTCTCTGGTAATAATACCTAACGCTTGGACGGTGAAGTTTAAAACTATTTCAAATAAAATTGTTCCAAGAAAGACAGGGAAATAAAATATTTCGTCTTTACTCATTTATATGCGAAACGTCTATCAGGACATTGAACACAAAGTTGAATACATGAAGATGTAGGCCTTTACTAATAGTTTAAATACTACGTTTAAGTAGGTCTAAAAACGTCTTTGTTATGAACATATACAAGCTACAGGATATTTCAAAGGCAAGAGAAAACTGATTTTATTACATAACGTGGTCATGGTGATACTAAGGTGAAAACTATTTATAAAAAAAATCTTCGGATGGTTCGATTATTTAAAATATGTTGTAAAGATATAACAGTATATAACGGCCTCGGGAAACAGTTCAAACAGTCATCCCTGCACCTTGGGCCAACAGTTGTGACTGTTCCCCAAACACCCATGTGATAACTGTATACTAATCACGATATACAATTGGAATACTTGATACACGTTAATATACATTTTTAATGAGATGCTATTCTGTCAAATTTTACAAACACTAGTCTTTTCAGTTTTAAAATCAAAGAGCAAATCGCCAGCAACAGACACTGAATATGCTAGTACGACAAAGGCTTACAAATAAACAAGGATTTAACTTCACATGGGTTAGGCACCAGACGGAACACCAACGTCAGCATTTGCACTTTCAGATCACGGTGCAGATATATATTACAAATGCAGAAGATACATTAATATCATAAGCAGTCTCTTGGAAAGAGAGAAGAACTAAAGTGGTGTGAACACACCATCCAAGCAAACAGTTAAACCTTTCACATAATGTTATACGATCATTGCCTGGTATGTGGTTCATGAATTGTTGTTATTGTTTCCAGACTATTCAAGCAAACATCCTGAGCTGAACATGTTAGCAGAGCTAAGGCGTAAAAAAATGTTTGTTTCAGGTAACATGCCCAAAAAAATTAGGGTAGGCTGGTCGGGATGTTTTCTTTTTCTTTTGGTAAATGGTCAACTTGAAGATTGTAAAACTAAATAAATATTCAAAACAAATCAGTAATATCCTTAAACATTGTTTATAAGTGGATACTATCAAAACAAAACACTAATTTATCCAAAACACATTTAATTATTAAAAAAAGGTAAAGTAAAACAAAAATCAATCTGACAAACTCTATAAAATGTTCTAGGGTCGGGGCATTTTTTTAGGGTAGGTCGGGTTACCTGAAACAATCATTTTTGTTTTGGCCTAATATTGATCTGGGTCATTTCGGTGTGGCTCATCTTAACAGGTAACTGCTGCATGTGCCCCGTGTGGAGGACATTCTAAGTGATAAATTAAATCATTTCGTCTACATTCTGTTTATTACATATTGTGCTCTTTGATCACGACATCTGTGCATTTATAACCTCGCGTATTTAATTCTTAAATCAACACCTGGATCATTGCCTTGATTATAATAAAATGCGAACGTCAGTTTGGTAGATGCCCTTCATATTTCAGGTCACTCTACGGTGGCAACTCATCTGATTCTTCGCCCTGTCCCGAGAACTGCAAGACATGTTATTCTTGTTCGGACTGCTGGAGTTGTCGGCCTGGCTTTTACGGAATTGCGTGTGATTTGACGTGTACCAATTGCAAGCTGAACACCATTGTAGGGAAGATAGCCTAGTTCAAGGTATATTATTCATTGGCTATTATGTGCAAGGTATATGCCAAATTCTCAAAAGGCAGGGCCAGAATATGTGTGTACATTATCACAGCTACATCCTTTACACTACCACAGCAGAGTAAAGGATGTTAATCTGGTCTGGTTTCATCTAAAACACACGTTTGTTAATTGAACTGTAGTATCATGTTGTTGTTGTTTTCTTGATACGCTAGTTTACAGCCGTTTTCAACAACTGCGTTTTTCTCCCCTCTCCTTTAGAAAAAAAGCAGCAACACAAACATCTATTTACCGATATAAAATGCTGAATTTCGATTCATAATGACCGGATACACACAATTTAATTTAGTCATTTAACATAAAAAGTATAGGATTACATTAACAAATATGAACATTAACAAATATGGAATCTAACCATTTGAAAAGTATGTAAACTGCACATAATTTCGTGCATACATTGCCTTTCGAATGCAATAGCAACATACGAGATATGGTTGGAAGAAAAGGACCGTCCCAAAACACACCTACAAAAACAATAAAACACCTTACAACATATGAGCTATATGAAACAAATCAAACAACAACTTGTATGCGGGGGTAAAACAATAAAATAACAATGTTTATGACTACATAATTAAATCAAATCTCGTATATCAGTTTAATGTGAAGATGACACTTTAATCTATCGGCCAGACAGTTTTCGTTTTAACATGTACTAAATTCCTATCCACACGGTTTCATAGAGCTGCTAAGATTCTTTTCATTCATCGATATTGCAAATGACCCGATTTTATTTTTGATATTAAACCAATCAATTTCGATTCGATTCTTTTTTATATGTTTATAAATGATTTGTCATAAAACTATTAGTTAAAAAATTACGGTGTTTGTTTAGATTAATCATGTTAAGTGATGCTGATTGGTATTATTTTGAACTAGTTTTGAAACATGATCACCAATTCTTACCATTGTTCGTATGTATAGTCACATAAAATGCTTACACATTGACATTAACCAATAAAATGTTATTCATTTTTAAATTAAAACATTATCCATATTGCCAGTCATGACTCATGAAAACGCAAAAACAAGCATGTAAATATAAGTAAAAACATAGATTCAAAATATTCAACTAAATGAGTCGAATTCGAGCCTTAGCTAAATAGTTGCAGGTCTACTGTTTCATGTTTGTGTGTGTAGTGGTTCATGGTCTGTTTAGTTTTATATTCTGAATAACATTTGCTCAGTTGTTTGATCCTTTTTAAATAGTTAATTCACTTGCAGATGACCATACGACCGCCATCATTGGAGGTGCGGTTGGAGGTGCCCTGGTGATTATAGTGGCCATTGCATCCATCGTTGCATATTGCATTAGAAGGTATGTAACTTGTAGAAGTAATATATAACATGTAGAAGTAGAATAATATATTTGCAAATCCAGATTCGCTAATACATATTACAGTTTTTTTTTCTTATTTAAGGCTAAAAGTATTTCCGGATTGGTCCGAGAGGTGTAGCTGTGCCTATAATTAAACGTGACCAAATATGCTGTAGTAATCCAGTGTTGCCGAACTTACACATGACATTCAGTGTTGCCGATCTTTCATTTGTATGCGAGTTATAGTTTAAATTACATTACTGATAATTTGACGTTAAATACATGAATAAATTCATCCCTTTAATATCAGCAATACCATTTCCAAAAATGATTTCATTGCCGAAGACGTACTAGCAAAAAAAGTGTGCAAATAGTGAATAAGACGCCATATCAACGTTTTTTATTCTTAAGTCATTATCGATTGCACATTTTAACAAAGAAATAAAAGCAATTCACCACATGTTTCTTCCACTTCGTGTTATTAATTGTTGTTTTAATAATAGGTTAGAAATTATATACCGGTAGCACAAATGTCGTGTCATTATAAGTAAATATGTTCAGATGGAAACTTTGCATTAGCATTTTAATGTACACATATACGCCATGATAATTTATGTAAGCTTTGGAAAATACTATTATCATTGAATGCTGTTTTTACCTCAGACGAATTACCAGGAAGAAACATATGGAAACGGCAATACAGTCTTTATATCTTACTGGTAAGTGTACGGAGAACTTATGGAGCAAACAAAATCTCGCTGGGCTAGGTATATTGATAAAGATTCCTCTGATATTCTCTAGCTATTTGCAGGTAAGTTGAAAATAAGTAATAATTAGAAATATTGTGCTTGAAGTTCTATGTTATATGTACGATAAATATTAGTGCATGTTGAAATATATTGCAACTAGTGTGTCAGAATCATAAATGATTAATTAGCCCTATAATGCTTATTTTATTTGGTTGATTTTATTTACAAATTAAGCACTCCTTACTTTGCCTAATTGCTTAATTTAATGCACGAACTAAATATTAAATTGAACAAATAACGCAATCCTACATTACTTGTTTAAGTAATTATTTCGCTCAGTGTATTTGATGTTTTTCAGCAACATACATCATCTTCGACCAAACTCATGGAAGTGAAACATACTATAGCGACATACCCGACGACATACCAGATTAGTATACGCCCGTTTGAAAAACGGGTCGTTTTATGGGAACGCACAAGCGGGCGGGCGTGCAGAGGGAGATCTTTGTCAGCATGGATGGATTTTCAAATAACTAAGCAGAAGTGATAATCGCGATGAAACTGAGTGTCGCGCGCAAGAACCAGGTCCGTAGGTCCAAGGTTAAGGTCACAATTCAAGGTCAAAGTTCAAATATAGGAAATCATTACTTAACACTCTCCGTAGCATAACTTTGTGCATCATGGATGGATGTTCAAATAACTTGGCAGAAGTGATAATCATGATGAGACAGTGTGTCGCGTGCAAAAACAGGTCCCAAGGTCCAAGGTCAAGTTTACCATTCAAGGTCAAAGGTCAAATATAAAAACTTTGTCCGGAGCAAATCTTTGTCCAGCATGAATATATTTTCTTTCTATAGTCATTGAATCTTTACCCCTAAAAATACTCCTTTGACGGGCGTATTTTTGGGATAATGGCACTCTTGTTTCCAATTGTAACCTTGGAAAATACGCGTAACCCACGCGTAAACTAAGTCGCTACGTTGAATGTTGACGGGGTCGCCAAACATGGATGGCACATATCGGTGCAAAAAAAGGCTTTTCAAATGTGTTTGTGTTTGAAAGAGGATGACTCTTTGTTTTTAAACAACTATGGCTTTTATTGTGTTTTTTGTTGTTGTTTTTTTGAACACCTCTGAACATATTTGCATGTTGGCTGTATTTTTGCGTATGAAAACACAAACTGATATATATTGTGTTGTTTTTCTTGTCTGTGTACTGACCGTTCTGACATATATGTTGATTAAACTGTCATTTCATTCCGTATACATATCCAGATCCAAGAACACCGCCGTAAATGAAAAACTTGCAACACCACCTGTCAAACTATAAATAGCGGTGGTGGTTACAGCGTACAACACGTAGCTGCTTACAATAATTATTGTATAACACAAATACATGTAACAAGATACAAGAAACCCATTTGCACTGATCTCCCACATTCCTGACATTTTAACAATATCAGGGCCCGTATTCACCAACACGTTTTTGAACTTGAGAATAAAAATCAGACTTATACTCAAGAAAAACAATTGTGTACTTGCAGATATGTGGTTACCAAACGTCACTTATGCCATTTACAATTTGTTCTAAATAAAGAAAGTTGTAACTTGAGTTGGTGAATATCAAGTAAGATTAAAATTAACAGCATTCTTAGAACAGAACAGTTTCAATAATATTCTGTATTCTAAGGTCTTAAGTCCAAGAATATGTTGGTGAATACGGGCCAGGGTAGACTACTGGAATACTTTATAAAAGTTACCGGTAATATTAATACTTTCTAAGTGAGCTGCTATACTGTCACATTTTACAAACACTTGTGTTTTCAGTTTTCAAAATCAATAAGTAAATTACCAACAACAGACTCTGAATGCGCTAACTGTGACAAAGGCTTACTAATAAACAAGGGAGATAACTGTACATGGGTTAGGACCCAGACGGAACACCAGCATTGCAATTTCAAATCACGGTGCAGATATATATTACAGTGCAGAAGATACGTTAATATCATAAGCAGTCTCTTGGAAAGAGAGAAGAACTAAAGTGGTGTGAACACAGTATACAAGAAACAGTTAAACACCACTTTGATATGTGATTAGTTCAAGACTGAAATAGTTTGCACTCTTAATTTCTGATACAAGTACGATTTCTGCTACTTTTAATTAATTTTAATTGTGCATTACTTATCAAGGAAATTAACAGATTTACTCATCTGTTGAAAACAATAAATACGAGGAAAATATAGGATTTTACATCGGATACCGAATACAAATTATCTTCATACAGACACTATTTGCAATTCATTGTTACTTTTATCATTTATCCATTGTTCATGTGCCAATCTATACAATACAATGTAAACGCGACCCTCATAAGCACACATTGTGAAATCTTTAGTTTTACGAAACAAGAAATATTTCTACATCGCATAAAAAATTCAGCAGATAAATCAACCCGACACTCTTTGCGCTGCGAATTGTGTACTTCCAATGCCCTAAAAATCAAACGGACTCATTTGGGATCACGTCTGATACAGCGTAGCAAAACTTGTCCAAAACTGTATCCGTTTTAAATTATATAAAATTGTTTTCAAGACAGGGAAATAAAGTATTCCATCTTTACTAAATTAAGCTAGACACATTTACGAGGACATTAAACAAAACGTTAAATACATCAAGATGTAGGCCTTTACTGTATACTGTACTGTATACTGTATATTAATACTATGTTAAAGTCGGCAGTAAAAACGTCTATGTAATCAACATATACAAGATACAGGATTTTTCAAAGGTAAGAGAAAACTGATTATATTAGGGTACATAACGTAATCATTCGTGGCACTAAGAAGAACACATTTTTGTACATATTCATGTGATGCACCTATGTAATCATATGATGTATTAGATAATTGCCGTACGTGTATGATCTCTATGAATTTTTGTTCTTGTTTTTAGATCATTCTGGGATGTACCTCTTAGCAGAGCTACTATTGATCTGGGTCATTTCGGCGTGGTTTGCCTCTACAGGTAATTTCTGCATGACCCTGTAAGGGGGACATACAGAAACAAAAACATACGTTTGTTTCCATTATTTTCAAATATATTGAACAAATTAACTGACACTGAAAACTATAAGAACTAATCATTATGAAAGCCGACTATTATAGCTTAAATCTTATCTCACAGTTTATTTTTAGCTAAAACAAGAATCATTTTTTCCAATAACGAAATAGGTTATAAACATACACATATACGAGTTTACTTTTTCCGTCATGTTATATGTCATTTTTGTTTAACCAACATCAAGGGTGGTAATTGATTCCAAATGTTGCATACTGCATACTGCGAACTGTCAATCAATAATAATGGGATACCTTGAGAAATATGCAAGTGTATTAGTTTATAACCTGTCAAACCGAACTGGCGTCCTTACTGCGACCAAATCATTGTTTGGAAAACGCCGACAGTCGCATTAAAAACGCCCATGATTTTTCTTTACAAATTCATAATTTCGGTCCACCGTCATACCGGGATCCTGCTGTCTGTGTACTGCGAGTGGTCACGGCGTCCCCACCACGACCTTACAAGGTCCTTGGCGTTTTTACTGCGTTTACACTTCGTCCCCACGGCGTCTACACGGCGATCATCGGCTACCCCATGGTGACTACACTGCAATTTTATCGTATTTACTTATACCATGGCGTTTGCACGGCGATTGCACTGGTGCTTTACAGTGTCCGAGCTGAAGGTATAAAACACCACGAGGTCCTTGGCTTTTTCATTGCGTTTACACTTCGTCCCCACGGCGATCATCGGATACCCCATGGCGACTACACTGCGATTTTATCGTATTTACTTAGACCATGGCGTTCGCACGGCGATGGCACTGCGACTATAAAGTGTCCGCGCTGAGTGTATAAAACACTGCAGTTTACAACTCAGGGATGAGTCGGTTGCAGTGTACAAACTGTTCCTTGCGGACTTCATCGACCCATGGTCTAACCTAACATCTTCGCTTTGCCCTCCTCTTTCGACTTCTAATCAGGCTTAAAGCTATTTGATGGTATTTTGCCGGTTGCTCCTGTTGCTGCTGGACAAGAACCATGTGTTGTACCAGCAGTAAATCATCGATTTCCTCTTTAACGATTACGAATATGCATTGTTTTGGGATACATTGGTAAAGTTAAACTGAAGAAGTGGTTTTATAGCTGATCGCCATTGAAAACAGTGTTCGAGCTAGGGAAGCACAAGGAACGCATTGCACACTCGGAAGAAACGCCACGATCGTAGAAAGAACCCCGAAGAAACGCCATGAAAGTTGAAAGTACCCCGTGGTGGACGTCGTAGGGTCGCGGAAACAAAATTCAACTTTCGAAAACAAACGTACTGACACCGCGGTTAGGACACCAGAAGGGTCGCAGTAGGCTTCCTCAGCGGTCCATGAGTCATTTTTGTGCGTTACCACGGCGACTCTGCCGCGTCTGTACTATGTCCTTCGAGCGTTCTTATTATTCCTACCGCGTTGCTTCTGCAATCATGGCGACCTCAGAGCGATCCTATTGCTTTCTAGCCAGTATGCCAACAGGAGGCAGAACCTCGGAGTTTACTTTAAGTATGTTCAAAGTAGTCGCGTCGCTCTGTGACCTGAGGCGTTCTTGTGGTTATCGTGGCGTTTTTCTGAGTTTTTACCACCTCCACGGCGTCCATGACGATCCTAACGCGTCCTGGGTCGCCGTAAGAACGCAGCAAGGACGCCAGTCCTGTGTGGCGGGGGTATTAAGAGCGCAAATAATAAACAGTTCAATGGCGATGATGCCTTTGTGTTTCTTTCTTGAAAAAAGTGAATCCAATCGTATGTTGAAAGTTTCGCAGTATGACAATGAAGTGGTAATATTTCCGTTGTTGAAATGATCATCGAACAAAGAGGAAAACGCTTTGTACTTTGCGCTTGTAAAATATTACGTACATTTCCTGTAATTACAGTATAACCATGAAAATTCAAACCAATCGACAGTTCGCAGTATTCCAACTTTGGAATCAACACCTTTGATATATAAGCATTACTGTAAAATCAAATAATAGCTAGATGTTTATGAACCCACGATAATGTTTGTAATCGCGTATGAGATAAAACTGCCCTATGCACCTAATGCATGGACTGCTGTGGATGGGGGACATGCCGAAGCCATTTCAATCCATGTTTTTTCACATTTCCAGGGCATTGCCACGATAGTAACTATTCGACATGTCCACCTCATTGTCCGGAATGCTATTCTTCGTCAAGTTGTTGTAAACCTGGTTTTCACGGGGTAGCGTGTAAATCAACGTGTGAAAAGTGGAAGCAGAACACCACTTGCATGCAGTTTTCAGGACAATGTGAACATGGGTGCAATGATGGATATTTTGGTAATTACTGCAATCAAACGTGTGCAATCAGATGTTCAGAATGTAAAGTACAGAGCACTGCGTGCAGTTCATGCAAACCAGGCCGCTACGGCGTTCAGAAAGACAATTTAACTTGTGAAAACATTTGCCCTATCCAATGTGCTAACGAGACGTGTCACAACACAAGTGGAAACTGCGAGCTTGGATGTAAAGCTACATTTTATGGCGACAAATGTGAAAACAATTGTTCGTTGAACTGTGTTGACGGGGCATGTCTTCAGTTTGGTTCTTGTTACAACGGTTGCAAAGATGGCATCTTTGGCAGCAACTGTTTGCTAAGTTGTACCGATGTCGACAGTAAGTGCCTGTTGTGTTCAGGTACCGATGACCGAGAATTTTATAACTGTACAAAGTGTGTGAAAGGATTTTTTTATCTCGCATTTAACAATGGTAGCTGCGCCGAATGTCCGGAGGACTGCAACAAAGAAACGTGCGACATTTGGCATTGCCAGCAAGATAGTCATTTTCAAGGTATATTTTTTATTTACTTTCAACTATATAACACACCCTCATAATTAAAACAGGCCTACAATATGCTTTTTCTGTGATAACAACTATGCCAATCCCAACTACCATTGTAGAATAAAATCATTAACAGATTACGATCTTAATGTCTGGCCTGTATATGATACATATACGTGTACACTTTTTAGCTCACCTGAGCACAAAGTGCTCATGGTGAGCCTTTGTGATCGCTTTTTGTCCGTCGTGCGTTGTGCGTCGTGCGTCGTGAATCGTTCGTCGTCAACATTTACCTTGTGAACACTCTAGAGGCGGCCACATTTATTAGCCAATCTTCATGAAACGTGGTCAGAACATTTGTCCCAATTAAATCTCGGCTGAGTTCGAAACTGGGTCATGTGGGGTCAAAAACTAGGTCACTAGATCAAATTGAAGAAAAAGCGTGTGAACACTCTAGAAATCACATTTTAAGCCCAATCAACATGAAACTTGCTCAGGACATTTGTTTTAATGACATCTTGGCCGAGTTCGAAACTAGTTCCGATCCGTTGGGAAACATGGCCGCCAGTGGACGGGGCGGTTTTCCTTATATGGCTATAAAAAAAAGCTTGTGAACATTCTAGAAGTCACATTTTTTTTGCCTAATCAACATGAAACCTGATCAAAACCTTTGTTCTGATGATATCTCGGCCGAGTTCGAAAATGGGTCCGGTCCGTTGACAAACATGGCCGCCAGGGGGCGGGGGTGTCTGTTTTCCTTATATGGTTATAGGAAAAGCTTTCGAACCCTCTAGAAGGCACATTCTTGCCCAATCTTCATGAAACTTGGTCAGAACATTTGTCCCAGTGATATCTCGGCCGAGTTCGAATCTGGGTCATGTGGGGTAAAAAACTAGGTCACTAGGTCAAATCGAAGAAAAAGCTTGTTAACACTCTAGAAGTCACATTTTTTGCCTAATCTTTACGAAACTTGGTCAGAACATTTGTCTTAATGGTATCTCGGCCGAATTTGAATCTGGGCCATGTGGCCTTAAAAACTAGGTCACTAGATCAAATTGGAGAAAAAGATTCTTAACACTCTGGAAGTAACATTATTTCCCCAATCGTCATGAAACTTGGTCAGAACATTTGTCCCAGTGGTTTAATTTCAATATGTACTTCAAAAAATTGAATGTTTGTTGTAGCTTAAGCTTTTCAAACCATGATGATTAAGGCCGCATTTCCATCAGTCCGTTTCAGTATATCCATATCCGTATAAAAAACACATGGAAAATTGTTCGACTAGTGAAACTCAATTTAGCGACCCAGGGCCATTTGGCCCTCTTGTTTTATTTCAAGGCCAGTCAGTCACTCGTATACAATAAACGGTATTAGGTGGGACTGTTGTTATTCTTATAGTTGCCTGCTTTCATTACAAAAGCATATGTGTATGCACGCAAAGGTCGTGCATATTTCGTATTTATCAACATACACAAAATTAATTAAATCTTTACAAGATGCTTAAACTAAAGACTCAGAACCACAAAGAACCACATGAAGATTTAGTTCATTCTGTACTGTGGACAGAAATGGCTATCGCGAAAATCACCCACACTTCTACAAAGCTTTACACATACGCACATAAGCTACATTAAAACCATTTATACAAACAATTAACAGGTAGAGGTCAAACAATAAGGTTGCAATAATAAGAATAAGACGTAATTTTAAGTCTGCAAACAAAAATTCAATCTAACCGCCAGGCATAGTTCTTGTGTTGTTTTTTTCTACCATTCAATTAATATTGTGCTGCCAGTGGCGTTTGGTGGTCTGTTGAGTTTTATTTTTCGAATAACATATTTAATACATGTATATTCAAGTCTGTGTCCGTTTGTAGACGGCAGGATACCTTTGTTGTCGATTGTCATCACTGGAGGTGCGGTCAGTGGAGGCCTGGTGATTATAGTGGTCATTGTATCCAACGTTACGCACTTTATTAGAAGGTAACAATTCTGATAATAGACAGTAGTGGTGGAAATAAATATACGACATTCTATATCACTATCTCCAGTTTCTGCCTGCGATAATGTTTTTTAAATGTTTTATTATTTTCAAGAAAGGTTATCTATTGATGAAAGCAGTAGAATACTTTGGAGATTCGTAACCAAGTTTGAAAGCGACGCAAGGTCACACTGTTGAATGTTGATTGCACGATTTATCAAAACTATTTCTGTTTTAATTTATTTCATTATTATTTTTCATAGAGTACGTTGAGGATAAAGACATAGGGTGTGCATATTGTAATTAACGGACTTAATTTAGATGAAAGCGAGATTGTAGTATTATGACATACAGATATAATGCAACTTTATTAAAGCATACACAATTCTTTAGCACAAAATGTCATTGATCGTTGTTTATACTTTCAGACGGATCAAACAGAAGAAGGAAGCGGAAGAAGACATTGAAACAATGAATCCTTTATATATTAGTGGTAAGTGTGCCGCGTTTTTAGTTACACGTGTGTGACCTTCATTGTCTGATTGCAAACCACGCCACTGCCATATACATACGCATTCATTCATAAACAAAAAAGTCCACAATGTATCTCTGATTATAAAACTCTCCATCTGCATATATATGTATTTACACTAAAATAACTGAAAGTGGTTGGCGATGTGTTTGCATTCACATTTATTCATTAAAGGGACTATGTCATCGAAAAGGGCCTTCAAGGGTCAATTTCTTAGAATAATCGGAAATTAAGATATTAATACCAGCATACAATAACGGTTAAAACAGTTAAAACAGGGTATATATATATATATATATATATTCGGAAACAAAGTGTACGCATTCTGAGATACAAAATCAATTTATAATTAGGGTCGTGTATGTTTAGCCCTTTTCATGTTTACATTTTGACGTCTGAATTGTGAGTATTTTGTAAAACTCTAGTTTACACATGATTTTTTTACCAAGCAGAATAGCGCAGTTGGTTAAAGACGTTCGCAACTAAAAGAAAATAATTGGGTTAATTTCTCCTTTTGCTTCATTGTTTCTTGATTGTATATAGGTTACAATATACTAATTTTAATCGATAACTGTATATGTTTGTAAGTCCTTAAGTACAGTCAATGGTTAGTGTTTATGTAGTGTGTCATTAATCACAATATCCTTACATACTGTCAAAACAGCTGACACCAATTTAACATCTACAGATATTTACACTTTGAAGACGTATCGTGAATGATAAAACGGTTCATCAGCCATCATGTTCAGAGTCCACTATTTCCCAAACAAGCACGATGGCCCATACTTATTATGCCTCTTGTAGTTTTGGTATATATTGACAGATGTCTAGCCAGGTTGGAACAAAAATATGCAATTTAAAACTTAATATGTTCATACATTTAGTCATATGTGTATTTTGATGTTTCAACAGGTTTAGTCGGTACATTCTCGTATGGACCATCTCTAATGACCAATCAAATACATTGTTTTAAAAGTAAAAGTTTATAGAGCATATATTATAATCAAAAACACACTTATACCATGTATTTCCAAACAAATCAGTTCAGAAAAGATCCATTAAACATCTCCATTCTATTTTTGAAATCGATACGTTGTTTACGTAGGCAATGTTAAAACGAAACATGATAAAAGCTACACAGGTACCCTAATTAAAATACAATATTTCCCAAACTTGTTCGGTGATCCATGCTTTATATAAATGTATACATCGATGTATGTATGTGCGGAATTAAAAAAATATATATCGTTTGGAATAAAGTATATTGATGCATTTAATAAAAAAATGACGTTTCAGAAAGCATATATAATTAAGTACCCATTTGACCTACTTAAATGTCCAGTCAACTTCATAAGTTTAACAGTAAATGTAGGTAGAGCGTGTTTTATTATCAAAATACACTTGTATATTTCCAAATAAAACATGTTAAACATATCAGTTGGAAGAACCATAACCTTGTTTGAAAAATGCTCTCCTATATACTTAAAA
Organism: Congeria kusceri; assembly: GCA_027627225.1. NCBI lineage: Eukaryota > Metazoa > Mollusca > Bivalvia > Myida > Dreissenidae > Congeria > Congeria kusceri. Next base: position 14,779,378 of record CM051039.1, read on the forward strand.
TATTGATAAACATCCAAACTGAAAAAAAAGTCGTCGACAGGTACCGTATTCAAAACCCAATATTTCCGGAACAAAGCCGGTGACCCCTATTTTTTAAGACTGTTTTAGTTTTAGTATACAATAACGCATGTATTTGGGATTTTTTAACAAAATATGTCGTTTGGAACAAAAGATATTCGTATATTGTATTATTTATCGATGTTTTCACTGGCATATTAAATGCATAATTAACCTGTTAAGCGTCCAATAAAAGTCATTTTTTAAATGGTAACTGTATATAAAGCGAATTTTATCATTAAACTGCTCTTGCATTTGCCAAACAAAACATTTAAAAAAAGATTCATTCAGAAAATCTCAATCCTTGTTTAAATGTGAACGCTTTATATAATTCCACATTGCTAGTCACACAACCCGAAAAAAGGGCATCGACAGGTGCCGTATTAAAAACCCAATATTTCCGGAACAAGCCGGTGACCCCACTTTTTTAAAGCTGTTTTAGTTTAAAAATACATTGACGCATGTTTTTGAAAAATTTTAACAAAATCTGTCGTTGAAAAAAAAATGAAAGGAATTATTGCGAATGTCCACTGTCAATTCTTCGTATGGCTCCGTCGTCAGTTCGATGCGCGCTCTGGTTGCAAATGTCCCTACCTGCATAAATAAATGAACGGTGTTGTGATGTGGTTTGTAGTTACATTCCTTTATAAAACAAAGTCCAACGATATATAATAGAGTACTAGTATAAAACTACATAGCTGCCTACACGTATATTTACCGCTACGTAAGGCCAAAAATAGAGTACTAGTATAAAACTACATAGCTGCCTACACGTATATTTACCGCTAAGTAAGGCCAAAAAAAAAAGAGTGTGTTTCGGGCAAAGGTCTCAAAAAAGTTAGGTAGGGTCAGGATTTAGTTTTTTGTAACTTTTTAAAAGACACATTTCGGTAAAAAAAACAAAAACATTCAAAATAATCTCAAACTCATGAATACGGATTTTACGGAAAACAATCCTCGCGTAAAACATTAGGGTCGGGGAGTTTTTGCTAGGTAGGGTCAGGTTGCCCTGATGACAGATTTTTTTGACCTAACTGAATGCGGCTGGGATGTGGTCACATTTATTCATAAAATAACAAAGGCCGACGGTATATAAATGAGCATAAACCTCCCCAGCTGCAGACATGCGTGTTTCCCACTAATATAAATGAATGCAGCTGGGATGTGGTTTGTTGGCAAATTCATTCATAAACAATACACACTTATGAAAGAGTGAGACATTATATTTCCAACTATGCATATTTGCACATACTGCCAGGCAAAAGAAATGTTATTTGTTAATATAGACTGAAATCCGTCCAATGGCAGTTACATTACATGCATATATTGCCAACAATGCAAATCTGCAGTTACGCATATTTTAGGTCAAACATATTTCTTTCATTAAATATGATATCAAGCATGCGTCTAGTGTATGTAATACTAATATATATGTCGCATCATTTTAAATAAAATGGAATCGTGACAGAAATGTATCAATGGTAAACAAATTTGCAAAAAGATTTGACACTCGGAATTTAGGAATTACTTTGATTGTTTTATAAGGTTTTTTTCTTGTTAAGTGATGCATGGAGTTATTGAGCCAAGTAACAAATATATACTAAATTTGTCCATTGTCTGATACAAGGAGGTTGAAAAAAGCAGTACGTGTTAACATATTTTGCTCAGTGAATACGATGCATTTCAGCGACAGACATCATCGGCATCCAACCTCCAGAAGGCGAAACTTTGTATGAAGACATACCAGATGACATACCAGTCAATTTCCAAAACGAAACGAAAAAATAATCACTTAAGCCTCTGGGGGAGTTGCTCAAAACTTTAACGGCCAGTTAAGCTAACAGCCGTTAAAATTTGGATGAAGATATTTAAGTAAATTGAGCATGATAATATAAAACAGTAAGTTTTCTATGTTACTTGTTATGTTAAAATAATTTTACAAAATATGTCTTGTATCAATTTAATCTACATCTAAAGTAAACAGGCTGTTGTTTAATTGGCCGTTGAAGGTATTGAGCAACTGGGCCCAGGTTGGTAAAAGCATAGACGTCAAAAAGAGAGTTGACTGTTTCGCCAAAAAGGGGCATTTCATTTTGGTGCAAGAAGGCAGGAATAGAAGAACAAGTTTTTCAATCGAGTTCGTTTGTTTGTGTTCGAAACAGCAGGTTAAACCATTTCTGTTCTATTTTAATTTTCTATGAAACCACAGAACATAGTTGTGTTTTATGTCTGTAAAAACAGAAGAACAATAGCATTTTGTTTTTGCGTCTGCGAGACATTTTTACACCAAAAAAGTTATTGTTGGTTTTTGTTGTTGTTGTATTTTCTTTTGATAAACTAATATTGTTGAAACATTGGCTGAAATAAAATTGTCATTCAATGCAAAATATATTTCCATGCAGTTGAAAACAACGAATCCCAAAACGGCGTTCAAATAAAAGCGGCGTCGGCGATAGTGTACAAGAAACAGCTTCCAACAAAAACTATTATAAACCTTAATTTAAATATACCGAAACTCCTTTGCAGTTATATGACTGATCTCCCTTGCTAGTTACAGTTAACAAGGAAAGGGAGACAACTGTTGCACTTGATAAACGTTTGCATATTTATTTTAATTGATATGCTTTACTGTCACATTTTACGAAGATTTGGTTAAATGATTTTATTATCGATTATCAAACGACCAACAACATACATCATAAGTGCCGATAGATGACAGTGCTTACTTCTAACATTCTAGATAAATGCACGTAGGTTTGGGCACAGCACGAATAAACCAGCCTTTTTCAATTGTAATAGGAAATCACTTTGCATACACATATCGCAATGCGGCGGTCATGTATCAGTCTTACAGCGAGTAGAACTCCGGTTGTGTTAACGTATTACCGAAGTAAGACAAAGATGGCGCGATCAATTGTACAGACAACTGAAGTATTGCCTAAACTTACTATATTATTACTATACGGACAAGTGAAATATTGCCAAAATTTAATATATTATTACTCTACGGACAACCGAAATATTGCCAAAACTTACTATATTATTACTATACGGACATGTGAAATATTGCCAAAAATTTTACTATAGTATTACTCTACGGACAACTGAAGTATTGCCTAAACTTACTATATTATTACTATACGGACAACTGAAATATTGCCAACATTTACTATATTATTACTATACGGACAACTGAAATATTGCCTAAACTTACTATATTATTACTATACGGACAACTGAAGTATTGCCTAAACTTACTATATTATTACTATACGGACAAGTGAAATATTGCCAAAATTTACTATATTATTACTCTACGGACAAGTGACATATTGCCAAAACTTACTATATCATTACTCTACGGACAAGTGAAATATTGCCAAAACTTACTATATTATTACTCTACGGACAAGTGAAATATTGCCAATATGTACTATATTAAGCCTCGGTCACAAACCACTGCCGTGGCCGCACACCGCAGACAAAACGCACGATTTAGAGGTCGCAAGGCAAACGCATGCGTTTTGTAAGAAATTGTGAAATTCGTACGGGCATTGTGCAGCCAATTTAGGGGCGACATGCGTTTGCCGCACGTCTGTCGCGCGTTTACACTTTTAGCAGACCGCATCTGTGTCTGCGAATCGTGCGATTGACGTGCGTCTGTCCTACGGCGACCTTACGGTCACGTGCGACTTTTTATGACGACGCACTACCAGCGCATAGTAATCAAGTTGTACGCACATTCGCCGCAAGACAGCAATGGTATTGTGGCGAAAACACGAATACTAACATTTTTTCATAAATATCCTGAATAAATTAGAGCCATTTGCGACTTTTAATTAGACATGTATATCAGAAGATGATATGGTGAAATTTTCAAATTTGTTTAAAAAAAATTTTTTGAAGTAGCAGTATTATTGTAACACACGTGAAATAAAGAGATAATATGAAAAATGAGTTAAAGGCATGCAAATAATCGCGATTATTTATACGATGCGCATAGCTACTTGCGGTCACCGTAAGATAATCGCAAGTGTCTTGCGTCGAGCGTGAGTTGTCAGTTTCTTTCTTGCGTCGCCGATTCGTTTATCGAAAGGAAGCCGTAAGTACTACGCAAGGAAGTCGTGCGACGTGCGACGTCCGCAAGTGCACCTTGCGTGCTTGCGACAGGCAATTTCGAAGCAAAAGAACGTAGAATGCCCGTAGGTTGATCGCATCATGTTCGCACTGTGCCCGCACGATGGGTGATCCACGCATGGCCGACGCATCAACTTAAGCGCTTGCGTTAATGTCTGTTGGCGTTGTTGCGGCGACCTTACGATCGAGAAAAACGCGCACGGGCGCCGTAAGTCCGACGCACGTGTTTGACAAAAACGTAAGGTCGACGCAACCCGGTTGAGACCGAGGCTTTATTACTCTACGGACAAGTAGCAAACACCATTTGTCAAAACAGGAGAAGTCAAGCAATACGAGATTTCGACACCAATGCAAACACATTTTTGTGTCGCCTGAAAATGCATAGAGGGGTTACTTTTGGCGGCGTCGGCGGCGACTTCGGCGGCGGGGCATCCCCTTAAGATTGCGCAGAAAATAACTTGAGAAGTTTTTGTGCTATTATTTTGTAACTTTATGGAGGTGTTGATAGGCATAAAAGGAAGGTTAAGTTCGATTTTCGGCACAATTGCTCTTATCGTCCTTGAGTTATGCCCCCCCCCCCCCCCCCAACAAGCAGTGAGAAAAGCACCTCTTAAATCAACTGAATTTCAATTTATTTGTTCAACTCTGTACTTCTTCTAAGAGAGAAGACGTTCATGCTTACTCTTTTCAACCACCCATCCAACACTTTTGCAAAATATGTGTTAAACCATTGTGTGAAAATTTAAACCTAATGAAATAATTTTATTCATTAAATACATGAATGAAGCACCATTTTCAAAGTATTGCAAAAAAAATGTTGCACTACATATGTGGTAAGGAAGTGAATGAGTTGACAATGTTTTGAAAACAATTTATCGGGAAAAAATTACAAATTGGCATAGATATCGAAAGTCATTTACTAAACACGTGCATTTTCATTGACACATTGCTTCCACTTAAACCAATCCTTGGCTCTCGAGATTGTTTTTCAATTTTTCAACTGACATACCATACACTGATAACTTATAAATGGAAACATTATAAGCAGGGATTGTGAAACCATTATACTAACATGATACTCCTTATTTTTTCTATAGACAAAGAACAAAATTATCAGTTGATAAACTACTTAATAAACAACGCAAAAAGAAGCTACGATTCTGAGCGGAGCCTACTACAAAGAAGTTCCAGTTACAATTGCAAAATATATGATAAGTATGTTAGAATCGAAATAATATTCGCATTATCGATGCAAATTATCGGCCAATAAACTACTCTTTGCCGTTCTGATGCATGGCTATTAAAGAACACTGGCTCACGCCCTCGTGGTTTTTTAATTCCTGCGCATCAGAACAAGAAATAGTTGTTTTTTGACATATAAACAACGATAAATCGAAAATTATTTCTTAAGTAAGCATTTCATGAACATGAGAAACCAGCAATAGTTCATATACATAAGAATCCAGCAGGTATCGTTACCTTGAAGCTTTGGGCAGATGACTGTCAATGAGTAAGTTCCATGCATCCAAATGGCCAGTGACCATTGCTTTATTACATTAGCTCAAGATTTTTGCATACTAGTTTCTCTGTATATCATGTGCTTTTAATAAAGTTTGCAGATCAGACAGGCCATGTCGAAAGTCGCAGCAAGTGTTCGTCCACATTAAACGTCGACATAATGCATCTCTAAATATCCCCCTCCCCAGGGGGCATATACGGGACTTTAGACTGAAAGCAATTCCCGGCAGGCGAGAATTTGACACGCCGAATGATTCCGGGTGTCGGAAAATAAACTTTGTTCGGGTTTAAGATCCCGGTAATATTAACCCCCGGGCAATTTGATACACCAATTAAGCATGCCCCATTGAGAGGATTTATACGAAAATGCTTGACTCTAGGGTAGGTAATTAGATTTCCAAAAATACAATCAGTTAAATTCAGCTGGGTTTGCCAGCCGCCCCCCACCCCCGTGGGGGAAAATATTGATAGGTGCATAATTAGTAACACACTCCCATGAGGATGGCTTTCATAGATGCAAATGGCAATTAGTACCGTCTCCACGCCCTAAAAACGGACACAAGAAATCAAGGTCACTGCATCGTCGACCCAGCATATGTCTGAACAACTGAGAAATCAATCAGGGTAGGAAAGTTAAACAGCGGTCACTACAATCCGGCATATTACATTCAAACCATATACATTGAACTTTACATTGAGAAATGCGTAGCGTATTTGTCACGCGGTAGATACCATACATGTATATGAGAAAGGTAGAGAGAACCGGTTTGTTTGCATTTTCGCCGTATTTAACCTTCTCACACTTTTCCTTTGCAAGCTTAGCCGATCTAAGCGGTTTACCAGTACCAAGTGCACATAACTATGCCAGAAACTAACAACAGCCCTACTTGAATCAGAGGTAGGGGGAGAATGGCCGTAAAAAAATTATTTCAAGACCAAGCCCCACACAAGTTATGTGGCCGGGCTGGGGCTCGAACTTACGAACCCCGGATTGACAGGCCAGCGCTCTACCAACTGAGCTAGCCAGACCAGGCTAGAGAGCACCGGTACACCGGGGAATCTGGTTACTATGAGGAATTTAGAGAACACCGGTGCGTGCAAGGGGTGAAGACTTACTATCTGTTCGTAAGTAATTCGTGCAAGATTGACCTACAGTTACATGGAAACACACGCGGACGGACAGACACATATATAAAAATGGCCATCATAAGAATAAACTAGATGAAGATTATTAAAACTGTAGTTTCATATGAATCCCTTCACTGGTGATGAAGCTAGTTTAACCCTAAGACCATAAACCAATAAGAAGTTACTCCATGCTTGACAAAGATGTGCTCCGGACAAAATATCAAGGATTGATATCCTATATTAGACCTTTGACCTTGAATTGTGACCTTGGCCTTGGACCTAGGGACCTAGTTTTTTTTGCGCGACACTCCGTCTCATTATGCCTATCACTTCTGCCAAGTTATTTGAAAATCCACCCATGCTTGTTTAAAGTTATGCTCGGAACAAAGTGGTAAGGATTGATTTCCTATATTTGACTTTGACCTTAAATTCTGACCTTGACCTTTGACCTAGAGACCTGGTTCTAGCGCGCGACACTCCGTCTCATCATCTTTATCACGTCTGCCAAGTTAATTTAAAATCCATCCAAGCTGGACAAAGTTATGCTCCAGACAGAGATCTCCCGCCGCTCGCTCACCCGTTTGGGCGTTTCCATAATACGACACGTTTTTTCAAACAGGCGTATGAAAAAGGGGAATAATTCTATTAAGATGCAGATCACAGTTATGGGCCTTTGCCAGTAACCTTATATGATGACCCTGAAGATATTTGTGAAGTTTTCAATGAATATCTGTAGTAAAAGAGATATGTACTTGCACGCAGAAATGGGACATAATTCTTCTAAAATGCTGGTCACAGTAATTACCCTGAAGACGTGTGAAGTTTTAAATGAATATCTATCTGTAGTAGATATGCACTTGTAGCACGCAATCCTTAACTGAATTGCTCAGACTTTTCGTTGAATAGTCGAGCTAAAAACGGTGTATGGTTCTTCTGCTGTTTATTTCTGCTAACACCATCTTTTATTATTTAAAAGTGTCTTTAAAATCCTTTCAAGCCTCTTGAACCTATGGTCTACAGATGGAACAATAATTAACATGTAAATGTAGACAATTACTGTTCTTGTGCTCAGCACTTCTTCTGGACGTTATTTATCATAATTTACGTTTCATTTAAACCCCTTTATTATTTATTGAGTAATTAAGCAGCTATTCTTTTACTAAGCAGTCTTAGCATTTTATGTTTAATTCATAACGATGTTTCTTTCAAGAGTGTTGATCCGCATATTAAACATGACAGACAGATGTACGGGTATCTATAAGCTACTTTGCGGGGCATAACATGTTTGCAAAGAAAACCTTTTGTTGCAGAGTTACTTGAAAGTTATTAATCACCATATTTTTCCAATACAGACATACAGATACAAAAAACAATTGCCAGTAGAAGAAGATCCACAGTGGACATTATTAACCATGTTTTAATAGCTGCTTCCACAAATGTCAATCGTATTCAAATTAATCTGCAGTATTATCCAATCATCGCACTTGGATTTCACGTGTTTAGTGGGTAAACTATTTCATACAAAAGAGCACGTGCAAGATGTTTGTAATATTCAAATGATGGTAATGTTTGTGATTTTCAATGAATAGAAATTAATCCTTTAACAATAGCTGGGCAGCAGTTTCAACTATTCATGACAAAACCCGGATCGGTCTGATGTGTCAGTAAGCCATTTCTACTAGTATCTGACATATCACTTGATGAAAAACAACAGCAACAAATAATGGGAAGCAAGGAAAACCTTGTTTATTGCAAAATACATAGAAATAAATTAATCTCCTTATGTCACCAATATAATAAGCAAATACATTGAAAAGGGACGAGATATAATCACAACCGCATATTGAAACAAAACAACAAGAAATCAACAACAAAATCCAATAAGTCTGTTACGTGTCTGAGTTCTTAATGCCGCTAGCAACATTGTCAATATCTGGCTTTTCGGGACTACCGCTTATGAAGAACGAGGAAAAGTCGAGATTGTCGAGTGACCTTGACCTCGAGAGAGATTCTGGATTTATAGGTTGACTGGAGAAGAGGAAGTTGATTTTGATTCTGGAATGTCGTTCTGTTGTAGCAGAAGACTCTCTTGAAGCGACTGTGTTAATCGCCATGGAACTTCATACGGTTGCTTAGCACGCTTTCGTGCCAACATTCTGCGATTGCGAGCGGATAAGTCTGTCTGCCTGTACTTCATTCGCATCATTCTTGTCCGTCTGTTGTTCAAATTCAAAGTATATTATTCATTGGCGTTCATGTGCAAGGTATATATATGCCAAACCCGCATAAGGCAGAGCCAGAGTATGTGTGTCCATTATCAAAGCTATATCATTTACACTACCACAACAGAGTCAAGGGTGTTAAACTGGTCTGGTTTCATTTAAGAGACACGTTTGTTAATTAAACCGTAGTATCGTGCTATTTTGATACGCTAGTTTACAGCCTTTGTCAACGACTGTGCTTTTCTAATCTCTCCTTTAGAAAAAAGCAGTTACACAAACATCTATTTTCCAATATAGAATTTTGAATTTCGGTTAATAATGACCGGATACACACAATTCAATTTAGTCATTTAGCAAAAAAAAATATATGGGGCTACTTAAACAAATATGGACTTAAACAAATATGGAATCGGATTTGAAAAGTATGTGAATTCACATAATGTCATTCATATATTGCCTTTCGAATGCAATAACATATATATTACAGACAAATATATGATTGGAAGAAAATGACCATCGCAAAACACAACCATAAAAAAAGTAAAGACCTTACAACATATGAGCTATAGGAAACAAATCAACTTATATGCAGGTAAATCAATTAAATAACAATATTTAAGACTACATAATTAATTCAAATCTAGTTTATCTTTTCAGTTTCACATATGAAGATAAAAACTTAAATCTACATTACAGACAGTTTTCGTTTTAACATGTACTAAATTCCAATCCTCACTGTTAGAGCTGCAACGATTCTTTTGATTCATCGATTGCTCGATTGCAAATGACCCGATTTTATGTTCAATAGTAAACCAACCAATTTCGATTCGATTCTCATTTATATGTTGTGGATGGTTTGTCAGAAAACTATTAGTTAAAAATTTACTGTGTTCGTTTATATTAATAATGTTAATTGATCCTGGTTGCTATTAGTTTGAACTAGTTATGAACCATGATCACCAATTCTTAACATTGTTCATATGTATATTGACATAACTTGCACATTTATTGACATTAACCAACAAAATGTTATTCATTTTTAAATTAAAACATTATTCTATATGGCAAGTCATGACTCATGAATACGCAAAAACATTCAAAACTAAATGATGTTTGCAATCGAAATCGAATCGAAATCGAGCTTTAGCTAAATAGTTGCAGGTCTACTGTTTCATTTTTATTGTGTGTAGTGGTTCATGGTCTGTTTAGTTTTATATTCTGAACATATACTAAATTGTTTAATCCCTTTTAAATTGTTAATCCGCTTTGCAGATGACCATATACCTACGATCGTAATCATTGGAGGTGCGGTTGGAGGTGCCCTGGTGATCATATTGGTCATTGCATCCATCGTTGCATATTTTTTCATTAGAAGGTTTGTAAATATTAGGCAGTAATAATTTTCAGTTCGTAAATCCAAATACGCTATATATACTGTTAACCAATAATCACATGACGTTTTGGCGACCTGTAAATTTTCACTAAGAAAGGAAAGCAAATAACAAGTCATTGAATGCTTGTTTTTACTTTCAGACTGAATGCTGTTTTTACTTTCATACGAATTAAAAGGAAGAAACATATGGAAACGGCAATACAGTCTTTATATCTTACAGGTAAGTGTACACAGAACTTTTGGAGCAAACAAAATCCAGCTGGGCTAGGTATATTTATAACGAGTCCTTTGTTATTCTGAGGCTTACAGGTAAGTTGAAAATAAGTCATAATTAGAAATTGTGCTTGAAGTTCTATGTTATATGTATGATACATATTAGTACACGTTGAAATATATTGCAACTACTGTGTCAAAATCATAAAATGATGCATAATAGTTGAGCACATTAAGCAGTGTTTAATTTTCCCAATGTTGCCTCTTTTATTTGATTCATTTTTTTTTTTACAAATTAAGCACTACTGACTTCGCCTAATTGTTTATCTAATGCACGAAGTAAATATTTCATTGAACAAATAACGCACTACTTGCATTACTTGTTTAAGTAATTATTTTGCTCAGTGTATTTGATTTTTTTTTTTCAGCAACATACATGATCATCGACCAAACTCATGGAAGAGAAACTTTGTATAGCGAAATACTCAACGACATACCAGATTATTATACGGCCGTTTGAAAAACGAGTCGTATTATGGGAACGCCTAAGCTGGCGGGCGGGTTTCGGGAGATCTTTGTCTGGAGCATAACTTTGTTTAGTATGGATGGATTTTCAAATAACTTGGCAGAAGTGATAAGCATGATGAGACGGAGTGTCCCGCGCAAAAAAAAACAGGTCCCTCTGTCCAAGGTCAAGGTCAGAATTCAAGGTTAAATGTCAAATATAGGAAATCAATCAGTACCACTTTTTCCGGAGCATAACTTTGTCCAGCATTGATGGATTTTCAAATAACTTGGCAGAAGTAATAAGCTTAATGAGGCGAAGTGTACCGAGCAAAAACCAGGTCTCTAAGTCCAAAGTCAAGGTCACAGTTCAAGGTCAAATGTCAAATATAAGAAATCAATCCTTACCACTTTTCTGGAGCATGTCTTTGTCAAGCATGGATGGATTTTCAAATAACAGAAATGAGAAGCATTACTGTATAAGACCGAGTGTCGCGTGAAAGAACCAAAAATAGCATAAAAGTTACACACTTTAGTGGATTGATAGTTATTTTCATGTTAACGATATGCAACACAAATTGCATTAAAGTTACACACTTCACTTGATTGACAGAGTTATTTTCATGTTAACGATATGCAACAAATACCATTAAAGATACGCACTTTATTGGATTGACAGAGTTATTTTCATGTTAACGATATGAAACAATACAGCATAAAAGTTACACATTTTAGTGGATTGACAGAGTTATTTTTATGTTAACAATATGCAACAAATAGCATAAAAGATTACGCACTTTAGTGGATTGACATAGTTATGTTTATGTTAACGTTATGCAACACATAGCATTAAAGATATGAAACAGCATCAAAGTTACACACTTTAGTGGATGGACAGATTTATTTTATATGAACGTGTCAGACCGTTCCGCATAAAAATATACTCTGTGTAAAAAGAATGGAATTCATTGAGAAAATCGATTTTGTGGTCTCATAGCGAGAACATTTGGAAGCTTCCCCGAAGGAAATGAAATCGTGGAACCATGTCACAAACATGCTAGACGACGTAAAGCTTGGAATATACAGTCAGTTGAAGACTGAAATGATATAAACGAATGTTGTAATCGAGCCCCGGAGCGTATATTCAATAAGCAATGTTATGTACGTTCATATTTAGTGATAACAGTTATGTTATACATTGTATTTTAGGTTATATTGTACATATTCATTATTTCTAAAACATTATGTTTATAATAAACAGCTCTCGCGTGATAGTCTGCTCTTTATTTCTTTATTTAAAGACAAAAACAAACAATTGGTCGACATCTGAAATCGTTTAAACTGGGGACTCAGGAGTCCTTTAGAATTTCAAAGTGCATCGTAACAATCGAAGAATTGTGCAGTCTCAGGATTGGTTTTGACCTGCGATGCCTACCAATCATCGTCAAAATTTACTATTTATTACATATTTAAATAATAGCAAATACGTAAGTTCGACTAAAAAATTTGTGGTAAACATCTACTTTAAACAGTCACACATATAAAGTAACGTTGTGTAAAACGTTAACGTTCAACCGAGTTGCAGTGAACTAAGTGAACTTTGGGTCAAAAGTACAAATACGCCAGCTAGCTAAATATTGATGTTACTGTTGTTATAAAATTGTAACCGCAGTTTACATTTTATGAATTCAATCATAAATTTGTAACGGCAGTTACATTTACCAATATTACTGCAGTTATAATTTATACCAGCAGTCATAAAATATTGCAGTTGTCATACAGTTATAACCGTATTTTTCGTACCGAATGCTAAACTTAAGCTCTTATTCTGTTTGGCCAATTAAGTCACGTTTTATATCAAGCCTTTCTGTCAAAATTGCATTTATTTATTTAAATATGAATTTTTAAATTAAAAAAATCAATTTAAAGATACATATTTCGTGACTGAGCAATTGCTGAGTGCACTGTTTCAATTGCAGCAGTGTTTTGATATCAGCTGATAAGGGTCGCCACACTGTGACCACAGCAGGGTGCCAATACACAGTAGTACAATATCCCAGATTTGGGGAGGGGGGGGGGGGTCAAATAAAGAAGGATTAAACTTTGAACTTGTATTGATAAGTCATGGCCCATATGGGCATGTGACAACAATACAAAATGAGAATGAACAGCAATATGTGTAAATCACACAATATTACAACACAGACCTGTATTAATAAGTTAGAATGGAGAATGAGAAAATATATCGTGTGTGACACAAATGGACATCTTTTTTCATGAAATCATAGATAAATATGTGACAATATTTAATGTCCTGCACTTGAGACAGACACAATTTTTAAAAGCATAAATAGTTGTGCGAAAAAAAAAATAATTTCGTGTACTTGAAACAGACAGTGTTTTATAAGAGCGTAAATAATTATGTGAAAATATTTAATTTCGTGTATTTAAAACAGACATTTTTTTACCAGAAAATTGATAATTTAAGCAAAGAAGTCCTACAGGTAGTATTCATTAGTTGAGAATATTTTAACACATTAGGGTATTGATAAAGGTACTTCAAAATATGTATTTTTTCTCTCTTCTTTAAAATAATAACATACAAATAGGTAACGAAATTCATCCCCTTACAAATTATTGTTACTCAAGGTACAAAAACGAAGGTTTCTATCAATATTATAAAAACGACCATATTCAATCGGCACTGGTACATCTAAACTTACACAATGTCAAAGATAGTTCAAATGGTAAAATATTAAAATAATAATCGTATTCAAACTTCTGTTTATAAATGTGTATTTAAACCTCTGTTTATAAATTTTATAATTTATTGCATGCCCAGGAAAACAATTACAAGTAGAGTCAAAAGTATGCAATTTATAAAACAATATATACAAAATAAAACATGTTTTTTCTTGTTTGCCATTTAAAAATTTACACCAATAATTAAGAACCCTAATAAGGCATAATTCCTAATTCACCATATAACATGCAATTAGGAGTGCTTGGTTTAAGTTTTAATATAAGCTTACAATACTTAAGTTGAAACTGATCCATATTTTTTACATTTTCTATGCCCCACACCTCAGAACAGTATAAAATTATTGGAGCAACCATAGTGTTAAACAATTCGAGTTGCATGTCAATAGGCAAATATAAATTGCTTAGTTTTTTTTCATTATAGAAAAAACAGCTCTTCTTGCCTTGCAATAAGAGCGAAAATCGGATTATTTAGTGATTTATAACCTTATATACAGAGTATACTGTAACCATTGTGAATTATCTGCCCTTCGTCGCAATCACGCTCTGCAGATCGTGAGAATTACATAATATATCGGTAATGTTTTGGTATATAAACGAAATATATGCAGTGACACGTGCTTTCAACTTTGCAGAAGGAACCATTTGCAAAAGGTTAGTTGTAGACGCACATTGTTTATTAAAACTTTTGTTTTATTGTACGCATCTTAACTAATTTTAGTGGACATTGACCGCTGTGGCTGCGAGTCAGACGGATTTTTGAGCACTCTTGACATTTATTGCGGAATTTATTGAAGTCTTGAGTCATTAACTAATGTCATTGGATGGGCGGTATTTTACATAGCCTTACTTACTACTTTAAGTTTTTATATATTTGCTATACTTGTAAGCCTACTCCTATATATATGTGCCCATACAAAAAATAGCTCAGAATCCACCGAATACGTCTAATTATTTGGACTACTTGTAAGCCCTGGGCAAACATTGAGATACTTCTAATATGGGCAGTGTTATGCATGACTGGCTATACCGGGAAAGGACCATTGAAGTAGTGGAAAGTTTTCCTAATTAACACATACTGCAATGTTTTGCTGCTACTTTCATGTGTTGAAATGGCAAGGTTAGAATTAGTATGAGTCTTCACAATATTTTTGTGGAAGGACTCACCCATTCGGGCATGCATAAGCCATTCAATTTCAACTTGCTCACATCCACCAGTCCTGAACTTGTCCGAAATTAGGAAATAAAACCTAGTCGAGATTATCTAGGTCAGAATTTTAACTTACCAAAATAGATTGCATGGTAAAATGATAGATATTTCCATTCCGATTGGTTGAAGGCAGCCAGTATGATGAGTGGTTTAAGCATCATAGAATTAAAACCCATTTTTCTGCTTACAGTGTTACCTACTCGAAAAATATTACACAAGCCAGTAAGCCCTGTACTCGTAAATTTTGAACTGCGCTTGCTCAGATTTTCAGTTCTACATAGGCAGGCTTTTGTAACATTTTCTTGCTCTCAAATTGTTAAGTAATAGTATTTTAACTCTTGCTTGGCCAGGCTGCTAATTTCAACTCTCTATTCACTTGCAGATGAGTGTAACAGAGACAACACCTCTGCTGGTAAACTCAGACAGACCATCTTTAAAAGAGACTGATTTGCAAAATGTCCCGTCCACTAAAACTGGAGATGCTGAATTTTCATTTGGCTCCATTGATAGAAGGCGCAAGTTCATACTCGTATCTATGGCCTTCGTGAACTTCTGTGCAACATGTTGCTTTTCCATTCTGGCACCATTCTTTCCAATAGAGGTAAATTAACTTTTATACTTCCTCTTTGGGTACTGTATTACTGTAAAATGCTTTATTTTCGTGAGTTGTTTTTTCGCGTTGTAATTACTTCTGATTTATTCGCGAGTTCTTGAATTCTGGAGAACTCCATGTTGAGAACAGAAATTTAAGCACAGGTTTTACAATTTGACAGCTAATTAAATTGAACAATTGGGACTCACTGTATGAACAGTGTGATAAATGAGCCATGGACTGGTTTAATATGTAAAGGTAGCAATAATTTGAAGCACTATTGACATCGTTAGTTTGGACTAACTCATCTTATACTGTAGATACATCAAGTACAAATTGCCGTGCATTATGTTCGTAAAATAAAGGACAAATATTTTCGTGTGGAGGAAGATTTCGTGACCTAACTCATTAGTGAAATATAGTGAAAATTAATTCCACGTTAATAAAAGGACTTTTTCAGTAGTTGTCCCCAATCACTCTCAATGTTTTGTTCCCATGATTTCTTAATTTGTGCAGTGTTGCAATGATAGAGTATTAAAAAAAAAAAAAATAATGCAATAATATTTATTTAATAATGGTTAGTTTGGTTGGAAAGTATGATATTCAATGTGTTTTAAGTTTATATATGAGGCGAGTTGTGGGAAAACCGGACTTAATGCATGTGCGTAAAGTGTCGTTCCGCACAAGCCAATCCAGGACGGCACTTTCCGCCTTCAGTGGATATATGTTCAGAAGAGACTTCCTTGAAACAGAAAATACCATAATACCATAAAAGCAGAAAGTGCCGTCCCGGATTAGCCTGCAGGGCTTTTTTTCCTTCTTTAACAGACGCCGACATTCGGCGTCTTCCCAATTCGAAAAATTCGGTCTTTTTCCCAATTCCACGTTACGAATTTCCCAAAAAGATACACTTTCCCAATGCAAAAACATTGCTTTTTCGTCTCAATTTCGTCAGGAATTCGGTAAGTACATTCAACGCAAACGCGTATGCTTGTTTATTGTGACGTACAAAACAGAAGCGGCCCTATGGCAAGGGAGTTAACTCTCGATGACTTACTGCCTCGTGACGTACAAAACAGAAGCGGCCCTATAAATACTTTCGTTTTCTCTCATTTCAATGGTAAGGGAGTTTACTTGGACCTGTTAGACCTATTCAAATGGCTGTAGGACTAGACTACACCTTTTTATTTCATGATCAGTAAATTACTAACTGCAACTTATTTGTACCCTGATAAATAGTTTTTGTTCATGTGTTATTATTAATTTCTGTATTCAGATTAAAATTCTCTCAACAGAATAAATAGTGCAAATATTGAAAAAGAGTTTATATGTTATTGTTTTATTAGTATATATTAATGTATGTATTGAACTGATATGGTTACAGGGATTTCACAGCAGAAAAACCTTTTGTATAAGAAGTATCAATTATTTTTTTTAACTTAAAAGAACCTATTTCCCAATTTCAACTTTTTACGCGTGAATTCTTCCCAATTTCATCGTTTCACGCGCTTGTTTTTCCCAAAATGGACAGGCTAGGGCGTCTTCCCAATTTGGGCAAAAAAAGCCCTGGCCTGTGCGGACTGCACAGACTAATCCTGGACGACACTTTACGCACATGCATTAAGACCGGTTTTCTCACGATGCGCCACATATTTATAATAAAGTAAACATCAATGCATTTTACATGCAGATAATCTGCATATGAAATGCATATGAAATGTTATCAAATATGTGTGACTGGCAAAATAAGACAATACTGTTATTACATCAAAATGTTTTATGCCATTTTGACCTTGTGAGGTGAAATAGTCACTGTATTACTAAAACTGTTGACAACATACAGTATATTGTAACCAATAAATGGTATATTATTAATATATTCATTTGTGTACAAAAGTTTTGAGTATGTGGCATTGATTACAAATTACTGTGTGAGACAAACTGTTTGGAGACTGCTTATTTTAATTTTAGTTTACCTCTTTACGACATCATGTTATTTCTTTGTTACACTTCAAGGCAGGTAAGAAGGGTGCTTCACAGACCATTGTAGGAATGATCTTCGGATGTTTTGAGCTGGTCATCGTTATTTCATCCCCAATATTTGGAAATTATGTGAGTGTTTTTTCTTATCGCATAGAAATACAGTACCAATGGATATGTAATTTGTATCAAACTTAGTAAACTTGTTTCCCTGAAGTGTAAATGTCAGTCCCATTTACTTTCAGACATTAGAAAGTAATTCTTTATTCCGAATAACTTTCTAAACTGTTGATGACTGTCGATTATAATCTATTAATTTAAGCATATGAAAGCAGGTCTTAATTGCAGTCCTAAACATTTTTAGCTCGACTATTAACCAAATAATCCAAGCTATTATACTCACCTGTTCCTCAGTGTCGGCATCGGTGTAATGCTGTGGTTACTCTTTGCGTGCAACAAGTTCATATCTCTATATCTTCTATGGACATTAAATTATATCTTCACACATGTCTTCAGGGTCATTATATAAGGTCACTGGCCGAGGCCTATAACTGTGATTTGCATTTTAACAGAATTATGCCCCTTTTTGTACTTAGAAATATTCAGGTAAAAGTTTGAATATTCAGGTAAAAGTTTGAATATTCAGGTAAAGGTTTGCTTGCAAGTACATTTCTCTGTCACTACTACAGATATTCAATTAAAAGTTCTAATATGTCTTCTGGGTCATTAATAAAGTCACTGACCAAGGCCCATAACCCTGACAAAGAGGTATGAATAGTCCAGCGCAACTTCCTGATAAAAAGCTTTTATTGGTGTAGGACATGATGTTTGTTTCTGTTTCAGATTTCAAAGATTGGTTGCAAGTTCATGTATGTCTCAGGAATCATGGTTTGCGCAGTTTGTGCAATTCTTTTCGGGTAAGAACTTGTTAAAAATTTACTTCACATGCATAAGACCAGTGTTTTTTATGCCCCCGACATCTTGATGCAGTGATCGTCCTGTCCGTCCTTCCTTCCGTCCGTGACAAGGTTAAGTAGATATTACCGTTTCGTCTAGCACCAACATCGCTTACTACAACACTTTGCTACTAACACAGTTGTTGCTTTTGACCATTCCCTATCCACCCATATCACCTAACCTCACTTTGACCTTGACCTAATTTGTACTTATAATAATTCAAAAGTGTCATTCCTTGGTTAACTAGATTGTACCGTCTAGCGCGAGCACCGCCTTCTCGACACTTAGATATTTACACAGTTGTTACTTATGACCGTTCCCAATCCACCCATAACACCCAGCCTTACTTTGACCTTGACCTAATTTGCACTTAGAATAATTCAAATGAGCTGTTTGTTGTTTAACTAGATTTTACCATTTCGTCTAGCACCAACACCACTTGCTACAACACTTAGATACTTACACAATTGTTGCTTATGACCATCCCCAATCCACCCATATCACCCAACTTTACTTAGACCTTGACCATCAACTAATTTGGACTTATAATATTTCAAAAGTGCCATTTCTTGTTTAACTAGATTTTACCGTTTCGTCTAGCACCAACACCGCTTACTACACACTTGGATATTTACACAGTTTTTACTTATGACCGTTCCCAATCCACCCATATCACCCAACCTCACTTTGACTTTGACCTAATTTGGACTAAGAAATGGGCTACCTAGCACCAACTGGGGGCATGTGTGTTTATCAAACACAGAATCTTGTTTTCCCTTATTTTACAGGGACTGTATTCTGTTTCCCAACATCAAAAATGGGTGATTTTGTCCCCGTTGGAGTGAAAAAAACAACCCAAATCGGATGTGACAAAATCCCCTATACATAGGAAATGTGAATCTAAGTTGTAAATCATAAAATGACTTGTATGTTGATGGATAAACACCATTAAAATATCAATTGCAATAAATATAACACTAGTTCAAGTGATTCATGAATTTAATTTCTTTCTGAAATATTTCCGATGTGCACGATTTCACACCACGAAATTCTCAATTTGATGGTTACAGGACCCATTCCCAAAGCTGTGAAAACAATCATTGAAGGCAGCTCCTTAGGGGAAACTTAAGTAAATTTCTTAAATTCAAAGAAGTCCTTAAGTCTCTGGCTGTTAAATTTCATGTAAAGGTCTGTTTACATTAAAATGTTATAAACTATTAAATATTGTTAAGATATTTCATGTTTTACCCTTTTTTAAACAGAAATCATTGGATTTCAGTTATAAACTTTGATCTGAAAATTCTACTTAAGAACAACTTAAGTTAAGATTTCCCTTAGAAGCTTTGTGAATACCAGCCCATGGCCTGTATTCACAAAGCTTAGTAAAAACTTAACTTAATGTCTTAAATTCATAAAATTTCTTAAGGCTATGACGTCCCTAAGATTTCTCCAAGAAGCTTTTTGAATACCTGTCCAGATCTTTAAAGGGACTTGTTCACATATTTTCGCATTTTTTTAAGTATGCCATTCAATGTCTTAACTTAACCGAAGACTTAAGCATCGAAATTAAAAGACACAAGTATAGTAACAAGAAAAGTATTCAGAAATAAAAAGAAAAGAAAAAAATAGTCCCGCCTGGGTTTGAACCCGGGACCTCAAGATTATAAGGCTACAAAAAATTGAAAACGTGTCAATTCGTCAATCTGTGAACAGGTCCGTTTAATGTTGTCAGTACCATTTCAGCACGTTAGACATGTCGCCAGACGGAACAATTTTCATCGTGATGTGTTTCCTGTGTCGTAGCATAGAAGCACTAGGATGTTCAGCATTTGTGACAGCGCTCTGGGCCATACTTGCCTATGAGTTCCCTGACAATGTGACTACAGTCATGGTAGGCTGTCGCCATGGCAACTTTTGGTGTTGCATAGTTTCTTTCAAATGGTTATATCACTTGCGCAGAGTAAATGTATATACACTTTTGATTATATGAGGCGTGTGATGGGAAACCCGGAATGAATGCATATGCGTAAAGTGTCGTCCCGGATTAGCCTGTGCAGTCCACACAGGCTAATCTGGGACAACACTTAACATCTTTCCGCTTACAGTGGATTTATGTTTAGAAGAGACTTCCTTGAAACAGAATATACCATTAAAGCTTTACACAGATGGATTAGGCACGGGTTTCCCATGGCACGCCTCATATATATTAACTTAATTTGTAGTTAATCAGGTTAGTATATTTTGAATTTGAATAGTCCTGCGCTCTTCATTCTATTTGACATTAAAGGGACTATATCAATGAAAAGGACCTCATGGGGGTAGTTTCTTTAAAAAATCTGAAATTAAGATTTTAATATTAACGGCATATAATAACGGTGAAAATAAGTTACAAATAATGGGAAAAACGTTTCTGTGTTCTTTCAATTTATGATATTTGTTGTGTTTATTTGGCCCTGTTCATGTTTATATTTTGACATCAGAATTGTGAATATTTTGTATAACCATAGTTTACACAAGTTTCCTTACAAAGCAGAATGCACAGTTGGTTCAAGCGTTGTCAACTGTTATTTCCTCGTATGTCTCTTTAGTGGTAAGTTCAATACCGGCTTGGGGTTTTATTTTGTATGAACATTTTCGCTGATTTGTTTTGTCAAATCTCTCATTGTGTATTGTATTATTTATTCTGTATGTCTTAGTATACCACATTTATATCATCCAATACCATTTATAGTGCAATAGGAAAACAATTTTTCTTTAGCATTATCATTAAGTCCCTTGAAGTGTCATTGAATAGCATTATCATTAAGTCCCTTGAAGTGTCATTGAATAGCATTATCATTAAGTCCCTTGAAGTGTCATTGAATAGCATTATCATTGGCAGCCTGTTTTACAGGCACAGTTTGTTCCATATGTCATACATACTGCTAGATATTTCTATTTGCGCTTATACTGATCATTATGAAATGTCCTTAATAACTACAGCGTGAAATGGTTAAAATTCTGTAGGATTCAAGGCATCAGTTTGCAAACAGGAGTCGAAAATTTCAGGGGTAAAAAGTCACAGGAATTTAGTTTTTGCATATGTGTATTTGTTGAATGCTCTGAAAATTACAATATGTGTTAATAGAGTTAAAGCATTTGACAAAAACACACACAATTTGTAAGCTTTTGAAATTAGAATTGATAAGCAGTGCATTAAAAATTAGGGCTTTTTAAACCATTTTGGGAATATGACCTATATCCATGAAATTGGGAGTTTAAGTGTCAACTCAATTAAACCTGGGAAAGATCGATAATTTGATTATGGATAAACTAGTACATGAAATAGAATGTCTGAACAAACAATAATCAGTAACTCAATTATTACAAATTAAACGGTCTTTTTTCTACACTTAATACCTCTGATTTACAAATGTCTGAAAGTCAAACCATCAATAGTGGAATTTTGGCAAAAAATGATGCTTTTTGCCATTGGGAATATGACCCAATAATGGCTTTAAAATTGGCCGAAAAGGCCCTGAAAACTATGCACGGCAGGTTATTTGTTCAAATAAACACATGTAAATTGCAATTTTCTTGGATCAAAAATGGCTTTAAAATTGGCCAAAAAGGCCGTGAAAACTATGCACGGCAGGTTATTTGTTCAAATAAACACATGTAAATTGCAATTTACTTGGATCAAAATACTGGATTTTGGCTCGGTTGAAATCCCTGCTAACACCTCTGCATTTTTCAGGGTTTGTTGGAGACCTTCTCAGGACTGGGGATGATGGTAGGACCCCCAATCGGGGGTGCTATATATGAGGTAATTACAAATTGTATTCGATTGGTAATAGATCTACTTATGTTTCTAGGTGATGTTTTGGTACAAAACTCAAGTAATTTGCAACAAATAGTTAAAGTAGGTTGCTTTCTCCAAAGCTCTATTAGAAGTACATTCTAACATGATACTCACTAATTTTTTATAGACAAAGAACAAAATTATCTTTGTTAATAAACAACGCTAAAAGAAGTCCCGATTCTGAGCAGGGCATAGTAAAAAGTAGTTCCAATTACAGTTGCAAAACTTTATGTCAGAATCAAAATAATTTTCGCACTATCATTGTTCATCAGCCAATAAACAACTCTTTGTCATTCTGATGCGCGGCTATAATATAACTCGGGCTTACGCCCTCGTGGTTTAATTCACGCGCATCAGAACTCCAAATTATTGTTTATTGGCCTATAAATGGAACATTTTTCTTAATTATTAATAGATCTTAGCTTGCCGCATCCCGTATTTTTAGCTCACCTGAGAACAACGTGCTCATGGTGAACTTTTGTGATCGCTTTTTGTCCGTCGTCTGTCGTGCTTTGTCAACATTTACCTTGTTAACAGTCTAGACGTCACATTTTTTGTCCAATCTTATTGGTCAGAACATTTGTCCCAATGATATCTTGGCTGAGTTCCAGAGTCTTGTTCATGTGGGGTCAACAACTAAGTCATTAGGTCAAATTAACTTGTAGCTTGTAACCACGCTAAAAGTCACATTTTTTGCCCAATCTTCATGAAACTTGCTCACAACATTTGTCCCAATGATATCTTGGACGAGTTCGAATCTGGATCATGTGGGATCAAAAACTAGGTCACTAGATGAAATTGAAGAAAAAACTTGTTAATACTCCAGAAGTCACATTGTTTTGCCCAATCTTTATGATACTTCGTCAGAACATTTGTCCTAATTGATATCTCGGCCGTGTTCGAATCTGGGTCATGTGGGGTCAAAAACTAGGTCACTATGTCAAATTGAAGAAAAAGCTTATTAACACTCTAGAAGTAACATTTTGCCCAATCTTCATGAAACTTGGTCAGAACATTTGTCACATTGGTATCCTGGCCGAGTTTAATCTTGGTTATGTGGGGTCAAAAACTAGGTCACTTGGTCAAATTGAAGAAAAAGCTTGTTAACGCTCTAGAAGTCACATTTGTTTGGCCAATCTTCATGAAACTTGGTCTGAACATTTGTCCGAATGATATCTCGGCCAGGTTCGAATCTGGGTCATGTGGGGTCAAAAACTAAGTCAAATTGAAGAAAAAGCTTGTTAACACTCTAGAAGTCACATTTTGTGCCCAATCTTCATGAAACTTGGTCAGAACATTTGTCTTAATTATTTCTAGGATGAGTTCGAAACTGGGTCATGTGGGGTTTCAAACTAAGTCATTAGGTCAAATTGAAGAAAAAGCTCGTTAACTCTCTAGAAACCACAGTTTTGCCCAATCTTCTGAAACGTGCCCAGAACCTTTGTCCCAATGATATCTTGGCCAAGTTTGAAACCGGGTAATGTGGCGTCGAAAACTGGGTCACTAAGTCAAATTGAAGAAAAAGCTGTGAACACTCTAGAAGTCACATTTTTGCCCAATTAACATGAAACTTGGTCAGAACATTTGTTCTGATGATATCTCGTCTGAGTTCGAAAATGGTTCTGCTCCCTTGAAAAACATGGCTGCCAGAGGGCGGGGAAGTTTTCCTTATGTGGCTCTAGAAAAAGCTTGTTTACACTCTCGAAGTCACATTATTTGCCCAGTATCAGTATGAAACTTGCTCAAAACCTTTGTTCTTATGATATCTCAGCTGACTTCGAAAATGGTTCCGCTCCCTTGAAAAACATGGCCACCAGGGGGCGGGGCAGTTTTCCTTACATGGCTATTGAAAAAGCCCGTGAAGATTATAGTAGTCACATTTTTTGCCAAATCAGCATGAAACTTGCTCAGAACCTTTGTTCTTATGATATCTCGGCTGAGTTCGATAATGGTTCTAATCTGCTGAAAAACATGGCCGTCAAGGGGCGGGGCAGTTTTCCTTATATGGGTATAATGAAAACTTAACAAAGCTTGTGAACACTCTAAAGATGACATTTATTGCCCAATCTTGATGAAACTTGCCCAGATCCTTTGTTCCAATGATATCTCGGTGGAGTTCGAAAATTGCTCATTTGTGGTCAAAAACTAGGTCACTAGGTCAACTAGAAAAAACAATGTGAAACCTTTAGTTTTGCCTACTGTTCTTGAAAATTGTTCAATCAACATGAAACTTGCTCAGAACCTTTGTTGTTATGATATCTTGGCTGAGTTTGCTAATGGTTCCACTCTGCTGGAAAACTTTTAATTATTTAATTTTTTATTTTTTATTTTTCCCCTATCAGACAGATGCTGGTAATATGCCTCCAAATTTAATGTAATATGCTTAGTGAAATTAAAACAGCTTGGAGTTATAATTTAAAAAACCCTAACCATAATCCTAACACAAATACCTATGCTAATCAGGCAAAGTCATTGAATGAGGGGTTTTTATTCTCTGCATTATATATTTCCTCTGTTAGTTTGTGCATTGATACCATGGTAACTCCAGCACAGGTGTTTGGTAATTTCAAATATACAGAGATATCATAACTGACACCATTTTCTACTTGAAGTGTTTATGTACGATCTTTCAATTTTGTATGCTCCAAAACAGCGGGGAACATATAGTCGCTGCTTTGTCCGTCCGTCTGACTTCTAATTTCACTGTAGTTCAGTTTGTCTGGGTGTTTCCCTGATGATTTTATCCATCATACTCCATGTCTGTCCGTCCGTCTTTCCGTCCTTCCGTCCATCAAGTAATTTGTTTCCGCGAGATCTCAGGAACTAATGACCCAAATTCGATGAAAATTTATATGCAGCTTCCCTATCGGCTAGACAAATATACAGAGATATCACAACTGACACCATTCTCTACTTTAATTCCAGTACAGGCATTGGCCCATTCAAATATACAACGATGTCAAAACTGACGCTATTTTCTACTTTAACTACAGCACAGGCGTTGGCCCATTCAAATATACAGAAATATCACAACTGACACCATTTTCTGCTTAAACATAATTGCAGCACAGGTGTTCAACCATTCAAATATGCAGACGTATCATAACTAACACCGCTTTTTACTTTAACTCTAGAACAGGTGTAGTTCTATTCAAATATACAGACGTATCATAACTGACGCCATTTTCTACTTTTACTTCAGCACAGGTGTTTGTCCATTCAAATATGCAGAGATATCATAACCGACCCCGTTTTTCTACTTCAGCTTGGGGGATATGGGTTGCCATTCTTCATCCTGGGTTCTGTAGTCATATTGTGCGGCATGCTTACGGCCTATGCTATGCCTCCTATTGGTGGTAAGTAGACTGTACCATCACACTGCTTGCAGAGAATGCCAAACTTTGTTACACACAAAATTGTAGGCGCCTGACAATGTTTATGAAACATGTCCTGCATGAGAGATGTGATTTTGAGGTATTGAAGTAAAATAGATATATAGATATGCATACAGTATATTTTAATCGAGTGATTGGTTTTTTGTGATAAAGAAGTTAAATTAAAATATATCTACATATAAAATAAAGTAATTCTGCATGAACTGTATTTAAGTTATTGTAATTTTATAGTAAAGAAGTAAAATACAAATGTAGATGTACATAACTAGATCTGCATACGGTATAGTTTTACCAAATGATATATATTTTGTCATGACTAGGTAAAGTAGATTTTCATAAATAGATTTGTATGAAGTAAATTTCAACCAAGTGATTGCTATTTTGTGGTCAAGAAGTAGAATATATTTGCATAAATAAATATGTATACAGTACATTTATCCAAATTATTATCCACGTATGTTGTTCATTTATTTACCCATGGATTAGTCTTGAGTTATTGTGGTGCCTGACAGCTGTTGTGATTTCATGTTGTAGAATGTACTGTAGTCATTTCTATAAAGTTGCTAATTATTGCTAATTATGTTTGTCAACATGTCCTTTCCTAATTGAGATTCATTAGTCATATTTGTCCATTCCTAACTATTAAGTTTTCTGTGCTTATTCTCTAAAACATGATTATTTTCAGCATAGTATGGCTGTGTACTTGGTAATTTTGTTTATTTGTTGTCAGACTGTGTTGGTCTGTTTTTCCCACATCTCAGAATTTCGCCGAAGATAGATACGTTATATTGATTGTTTGCCTTTGGTTATATTCACTAGGGGATCATCTTTTGGTTGATCCCTTTTCATACGCCCTTTTCTACCAGGTTGATCCCTTTGCATACGCCCTTTTCTACCACGTTGATCCCTTTTCATACGCCCTTTTCTACCACGTTGATCCCTTTGCATACGCCCTTTTCTACCACGTTGATCCCGTTTCATACGCCCTTTTCTACCACGTTGATCCCGTTTCATACGCCCTTTTCTACCACGTTGATCCCGTTTCATACGCCCTTTTCTACCACGTTGATCCCGTTTCATACGCCCTTTTCTACCACGTTGATCCCGTTTCATACGCCCTTTTCTACCACGTTGATCCCGTTTCATACGCCCTTTTCTACCACGTTGATCCCGTTTCATACGCCCTTTTCTACCAGGTTATGTAAGATGACTAGATGTATGTCCGCATGTATTGATTCTTGTCCAGTTGGAGGTTGCTTCTAAAAGATGGATTATTTATATTGTGTCCATTGTTTGTACAAGATACTTTGCTTAAATTGAACAGTGTCTTATTGTTATTGCTCCTAAAATCTATGTGCATCACTTTTGACTTGAAGGGACTATGCCAACGAAAAAATGGCTTCCTATGGCACTATACATGATATTATATGAAAGAAATTAGCTATACTAAGTCATTACATTTAATAAAAAAATGAATAATATAATACAGGCTTAGATATTTGATAAACACAAATTAGCAAAAAAATTTGAAAAAATAAAACACCAATCGGGCATCGAACTCGCAACTTAGGAGCCATTAAAAAAAAACAAGTAGATCCTAATGCATCATACTGCTTGGTAAAGTATTGTGTGTAAACTATGGTCAAACAAAATACTCACAATTCTTATGTCAAATTGTAAACATGAAAAGGGCCAAACAAACACGACCCTTATTATAAATTGATTTTTATCTTAGAATGCGTACACTCTTTTACTATTATATATATCTTGTTTCCACCATTTTTATATGCCAGTAAAAATATTTTAACTTCAGATTTATTTTAGAAATTTGCCCCTTTGAGGCCCTTTTTGATGACATAAGTCCTTTAAACATGAATAAAGTTTATTCACAAACACATAAAATAATAAAAGACGTAATACTAGTGCGAAAAGTAACAACTTTCACTTGCATAGTATTGAATTGTCTAATGTATTTTATAATGTTACTATCTCAAAATCCTGTCATGAGCTTTAAATTAACGAACACCAACATGGATGCATCATTACATTTTAGATGGCAAGTCAATATACCAAGAAAACATGCTGGTTCTGCTAAAAAGCGGCCTGGTGTGGGTGGTGTGCATCAATTTGTTGGTCGCCAGCATGTGTATCGGTTATTATGAGCCTACACTGGCTGCCCATTTGTCGCAGGTATAGATAGCCCTTGGTGCTTGTCATAGTGTACACTGTATGCATGGTCTTACTTTAGATAGAATTACTTTGTGGTAGACTGAGTTCCTGGTTATGGTTATTGTTCACTGTTTCATTGTTGCTGATATTAATAAGTAATCAATGTCGCATCGGTAGGAAACATTAGTGTTGGTACAAATGAACATGGTTTTGGTTATCGTTCACTTGTTTGTTTGCCGATTTTACCAATCGCCTCCTGTGTGCTTGTTTAATTTAGTTTAGAGCTAAGCTTTGTTTAGGGGTGTGATTTCTCCTCCTTTCAGCTGAATTTCTCCTTTTGCATACCAAGATTGTTTTACAAATTGTTCTTAACTTTATTGGATCTATTTAAAAGTGATGAGTTTTGGTGAACCCAGTAAGGTGGGGGGGGGGGGATTTTCCTCCCTTGAGGTGTTTCCACAATCACTCCACTGTTTGTTATAGAATGAGTAGATCGGCGTATAGATGTATGATTATACGTTTACTGTTCCCATTCTTTTTGCATGTTGTACAAAACATAACATGAAAATGGTGTAAAATGTGGATTTGTGTTTATATCCGATATTTGTATCACTTACAAACATACCTATTAAAACCACAATGAAATTTCTGTCTTTGTTCAAATACATTCTATTACCATTTATATATTATTGAATTTATCATTCAAAACGACCTACAACTTCACTATATTAAGGGAAATATATGTATCTAAACGTGTGTGGCTGTACATAATTTATAAACAGTCATAAATTTCGGATATACAAGTTATTCATGCTTTTTGTTGATTGTGTATTGCTTCTTCAAAACCATAGTAACTCACGGAAGACTATATCGTGGGTCCATCTTTTCGTTGATGCGAAGCCAATTCGTAATGATTGCTTCCTTCAACATCACGGTGCAGAGTTTGTCCCTTGGATACATGAATGTTGCTCTTGCTGTTCATTTTACGGAGGTATTTTCCTGTCAACTGACCTCCCCTTTTATTCCTGTCTACCCCTGATACGCAGTATAACAGTCTTTTCAAAGATCTGCTAACTTCGAACATTGCAAATTCATTCAAAACACTGGTGCGCTTGGAACTTCTGTTCCATAAACAATGATACAGTAATAAGTCACCGTGACCAGCAACATAGGGCATTCGCGGATACTGATGTCAACGCTTTCTAACCAATATCCTAGACTGCCTTAACAATTTTATTTATTAATTTATATATATTTTTTAATATATTTAAAATCGGTTATAAATGCGTTTACAAAGTTATGAAGCTTTTGAGAACGATTAATGAGTATCTTGTTTTGATGGTTGATTGTCGAAAATAAACGGTGAAATCCATCACCGTGGTTTATAAAGGTGTAAACGGAATCTTTCTCCGAGAAAATGAAAAAACAACAAAAACAAACTGGCATACATTAATATGCTGACAACAATCATACGTTGTTAAAAGTGCCTCTTAAAAATGTACACTTATTGTGGTGTGCTGAAAAACCTTCACTAAGGTTTATTTTAATATAGTTTAATTTGCATTGCTAGCATAGACCTTTCTAGGTTTGCCACGAATAAATTTAAACTCCTAACCAGCTATTTTAAAAGTGTTAATTTCCATTCATCGACTATCACAACTATTACCACGTGCTCTTTTGTGTGAAATAGTTTAACCGCTGACCATTTGATATCCAAGTGCAATGATTGGTTAAAATTGCAGATTAATTTGCGTACGATTGACATTTTTGGAAGTGTCTATTCAAAGCTGAATTAAAAATGCAGACTCTGTCTTGCCGTATATGACTATTATCTAAAATTTACCCCCAGTTGTCACATGCCAGATTTAATGCAAAATGCATTTGAGCAATTATTTCAAACATATGTTTTTATAGCAGAAAAATTGTTACAAGAGTTGAAATATGTCTTCTATTGCAGAGGGCTCAAAACTGTACGAAGGTTCTTTTTTCACGCTCTTAAAAAGCCCGCTAGCTTTGGTGACCTTTGTTAACATAAGTGTGGGCAGCATTGCACTCGGATACATGGAACCCACGTTTGCTAAACATTTATCACAGGTAGGCGTTGGTTGGTGTTGTACAACATGTATTAATTTTTTATGCCCCCACAAAGTTTGAGGCATTAAGCATTGCACTTGTCCGTCCGTCAATACTTCTGTCCGAAATTTTGTGGACACAACACCTCTTTAACGGCTGGGCGGATTTCGCTAAAACTTTCACAGCTGGGCAGCCTGAATATGTAGGTGATGGTAAAGGAAGGGACTTTGGCTTCGACCAATTTTGGCAGAATTATGTCCCATTGTCTTTTTTTCCAATACATAATTTATATTACAAATTTGTGAAGGCAAAAATTAGTGTTGCCGACACGCCCTTTGTCTGTGGCCAAACCTGCGTCATGCGGGCATCCGTGTCTGTGACACATCTAGTTAAGGCATGAGTTACTGTTTTGTCAAATTAATATATATCATGCTATATATTTGATTAGTGGTTGCTTCTTGTGAAAGGTGTGTTCATCGTTTGGACCAAAACGTCTTGCTGATGTTAGATTGCTCTTGCTATTGATGACCGATTAACTACGAGTATGCTTGTAAAAAGATGTTGAATCATAATATGATATCGTATTATAGTTATATGATTTGTATGAATACAAAGACGGTAATGTTGGTCTTAAAGTCCTAGTTTAATCCTTCTTTATTTGACCCCCCACCCCAAATTTGGGGTTTTGTGTTGACTCCCAACTGTGGTCACACAGTGTGGACACAGCGTGGCGACCCTTATCAGCTGAGATCAATATACTGCTGCAATTGAAACAGTTCTCTAGTGCAATCTATTCTCTTAGCTGACTGAGCAATGGCTAAGTGCACTGTTTCCTCTGGAGTAGTGTATTGATATCAGCTGATAAGGTTCGCCACACTGTGACCACAGCAGGGTGCCAATACACAGGGGTACAATACCCCAGATTTGGGGGGGGGGGTTCAAATTAAGAAGGATTAAACTAGGCCTTTAAGAAAGGATAGATATATAAAAAATAAGGTGCTGCAGAAAGTTTGCAGCAGGTGGTGTGGAACTTTATCCTGTTATTGCTGCAAATAAAATAAAGGCCTTTAAACTATGACACATCAGTTATTATTGAATATTTGCAACGTATTATACTAAAAGAAAGATATTCAGCAATTCTCAGTTGACCAACCAAGAGGGGTAACGGGTGGGGCTTGGGCGGAACTAACAATGAGCACGGTGCAACAGTCTACGGGTGGGGCTTGGGCGGAACTAACAATGATCACGGTGCAACAGTCTACGGGTGGGGCTTGGGCGGAACTAACAATGAGCACGGTGCAACAGTCTACGGGTGGGGCTTGGGCGGAACTAACAATGAGCACGGTGCAACAGTCTACGGGTGGGGCTTGGGCGGAACTAACAATGAGCACGGTGCAACAGTCTGTTATTCTTGTAATCTTACACTATTGTTTAAATCAACTTCATATTTAAAAAATATTGGCTTTGTATTTTCTTTCTAACTGATTTATAAAAACGTAAAATAACGATTGTTCTTGCTATTGTATCGTTGCTATGGACGATAAAGTGGAAAGTAAATTGGTATTAAAGACTCGTTCATCTTAATCCATGCTTTATTACGTGATGCATGATATTAACCATTTGCATGACATCGGTATACACTTGTGCTTGATGACCTATCAAATAGAAATCTGCTAACCATTAACATTTAACACACTATTTAAAAAAACTGAGCTCGATAAATGATTATTTTATGATAAGGAAATTGCGTATTGTTACAGGTTTCCATTAATGAAGAGAAATAGTAACATGTTTCCATTTATGTTCGTTTTTGTGATTTGTTTTTCTTCTTACTTGAATGTTAAAAATTTAAAGCTGATATTCAACATACAAGTGCGTTGACTGTTGACTTCTTTGAAATATGTTCACGAAGTAAAAGAAGTCACGAAGTCCACTTGCATTGGAATCCATATATAAAAAATAACTGTCTTATTTAAAATTAGAAAAAATCGCATGATAAGCATGTGTCTTATTGATATACTGCTTTGTTCAGGGTAATTCATCTCTCAATATATAACTTGGGCAATTGATCAAACGTTTAAGGATTTAAATTTCACATTGCTGTTGCTGATACCTTAAATTGGTTACATTAAGGGCATTATGGTTATGTTTTATCATTTTTGTTTGCAGTTTCATTTAAAAACATGGCTAGTTGGATTCATGTTTTTGATCGCCCCTGGCGTCTACGCATTCACTGCCCCATTCTGGGGATACATTGGCGATAAAAAGGTAACGTTCTCAAATTTTGAAAATATTTCGATCAGTGGCTATAGTTTTACAATTAAACGCAATGTGTTTTTGTATTAGTTAAAGCCGCAGTCTATAGAATATAATTCAATTCCTCTTAAATTTGCAGTAGTTCTAATGAACGTTAGTGATGTTTATTATACTGAAAACCGTTTCTTATTTACAATCGGCATTTTATAATGTCTATATTCGAAATGGCTTGGTACGAACGGAATATACACTAATGTACATGCTGATTTACTCCAGAGGCATCACCAGCTATCGCATACAGGTAATTTTACGATGAAAAGTTATCAAAACGTTATTATTTCACCGATGTCAATGTTTGTATTTTGAATGGTTTGATCAATTAGAGACGATTTCAGCAAAGTTTTATTTTTATCAAATTATTTCTGGACATATTCCTGGACTGCTGCTTCAAGTTAGGGGTTCTGTGTAATTATATTATTTATCTGTTATTTTAACGTACTTTAATGACATTCTCTTTTGTGTATAAAGTGTACATATAGTACGATAAAAGTGAACATTATCACAGAATTATATTACAAACTAACAATAACTCTGTAACACAATAATTATATGTACTGAACTGAAAAAAAAACACAAACTTTCGCTTAGTTTGAATGTTCTGCACTATATAATTTTTAATGTTTTCATAGATTTGACTGAAATTTACTGTTTGTTGCACAAGTTTGTCTTATGAATCTACTGGGACTAACTGGTCATTTTGCACAGTAGAAGGATTTTACAACAACCACATGTACATCTCAACCGTAACCGAGTCAACTTGGCATGTATAGTGCGAAATTATTAACCTGACACTCAATCGTCGTGACAAACCGGAAGTGTGTTCGGTTGTTTGCATTGTTTTGGACGAGTTTCTGTTATAGGAATAATTGTTGATATAGATTTAAATATGGAATAGCAAGAGTGATATTTAATGGTCATGTGGTATAAGTGCTAGCGCTTCACACCATCAAACCGAGTTGAATTCCTTCTGACGGTGACCTTTTTTTAAAAAATGTTATGAGTTATTCTTAAAATATGCATATCATGAGATAATAATTAAAAAATGTAGAATATTTTATTGTGTTACTGTTATGTTTGAATTATTTTTATAGTACATTTACATATGTTTCAATAACAATCACACACTCAATGGATAAATCGTGAAAAAACGTGAGTACTAACCCGCAACAAAATGTGTAAAAGAAAATGTTTATAAAATGTTGATGCCGAGACTCGAACTCAAAACTTGGCAACGCAAGCGCGGCATCTGTTCCACTACACCATTCGCGCTGTACGATATCTAAATCACTACGATATCAATTTACATTGTAGTATTGCCTATGCTACGATCGATACATGTCGTGGTATCTATAAATACATCCCGATTGCATACGGAATATTCATAAGTGTCAGGTTAATAATTTCGCACTATACTTGACGAAAGTTTCTTTTTGGTTCAGTCTTTCTACATGAAGCTCATGTCATATGGTAATTATACGTATAGGGCTATGTACGTTATGAAACTCATGTAATTATGTTCATTACACCTACAGGGCTATGTTCGCTTGATGATTGGTGGAGGAAATATGGTGGCGGTGTTTGCCTGGTTAATGTTGGGGCCAGCCCCTTTCCTGCCATTTCTTCCCAAGTAAGTCAACACCTTTATTGTTATACAATGTACTATCCATTCATACTGCTTGCTTTCCGTATCTTTTGTGTCCTCGTTTAGTTTTTTAATCTTTTCTGCCAGTGGAGATAGTATGTAAATATCGTTATTGTATCGTAATTGTTGTGTCTTACATGTGTACAATAGCATTGTTTTCGGCAATATTTTTTACTGTTTGGGGACAGCGCAATGGACATTATTAATACGCCTATTATTTTGTGGATATTTTATAATTTAACGTAATGGACTACACGTTTGTCAAATCAATAACAATACATCTATGATACATATATGTAGAAATAACTGGCACACATAAAAACGTTTTTATACATTTGAAACGTATTGTTACATTACCCTTCGTATAGCTTTCTGTTTATCTCTAACTTAAGGTTTGTATTTCGCTAAGATCATCTGCTTTAAAAACTTTGACGATTTCTATTTCATCGCCTTAAACTTTGATTTCTATTTCAGCGAGCTGTATATGAATGGTATAGCCCTAGCTGTGGTAGGATTGGGGTTGGGGTGTGCGCTGATTCCAACATTTAAGGCGCTGTTGATTGGAGCAAAGTAATACCTTAGTAATATAAGTATACCCCCACAAACGAAGTTAAGGGGGTGTATATACACATGTAGGAGTGGGCTTGTCCGTCCATCGGTCTGTTGGTTTTTGGTTCAAGATGATAAATCAAGAAAGGCTTGACATATTCAAATAATTTTTGGTACACATGTGTAACATCATAGAATACAGGTCAAGTTCGATGTTGGTTACAAACCACTAAATTTTGACAGAGTTATGGACCCTTTTCGACTTAAAATTCCCTAAAAACATGGTTTCCGGATGAGAACTCAAGAAAGGTTTGACATATTCAAATAATTTTTGGTACACATGTGTAACATCATAGAATACATGTAAAGTTTGATGTTGGTATTAAACCACACAATTCTGACATAGTTATGGCCCCTTTTCCACTTAAAGTTCCCTAAAAACATGATTTCCGGACGATAACTCAAGAATGGCTTGACATATTCAAATAATTCTTGGTATACATGTGTAGCATCATAAAATATGGGTCGAGTTTGACTTTGGTTACAAACCACTAAATTTTGACAGATTTATGGCTCTTTATTTGACTTAAATTCCCTAAAAACATGGTTTCCTGACGATAACTCAACAATGGCTTGACATATTTAAATAATTATTGGTGCATATGTGTAGCATCATAAAATACAGGTCAAGTTCGACTTTGGTTACAAACCACTAAATTTTGACACAGTTATAGTCCCGTTTTGACTTAAATTCCCGAAAAACATTGACAATAACTCATAAAGGCTTCACATATTTAAATTATTTTTGGTACATAGGTGTAACATCATAAAATATAGATCAAGTTCAACATTGGTTACAAACCACTAAATGACAGAGCTCCTATGGAAATTAAATTTGTCCAAATACACAGTTGACCATTCACAAATTAAAGCATTCTCTCTGTCCATTTCTTTCAAATTGATGCCATTGTTTTGTGACAAGGCCATATTGTGGGGGTTTATCCGTCACTCATGTTACAATTCTAGTTCTGTTTTGTAATCATATTTGTGGTTTGTGTGTGTTTCTTGTTGTTCCTATTGTGCTGTGTTATATCGGCAACTGGTCTCTTGTCTGACATAAATGATCTTAGGAAGAAAGGATGACTAGAATAAGTGTTTCTCTACTTTTAATGCACCAGGAATTTCTATATTTTTATGCCGCCGGGCACATATTGATCGCATCATCCGTCTGTCCGTCCCGCTTCTTGTGCGGTGTATAACTTGAAAGGTATTGAAAGGATTCAAATGATACTTAATATAGTGATAAGAGGACTTTGGGAGAAAGTGCGGAGTACAAGGACCGTAACTCATTCTTTAATATTTACAGAGTTATTGCCCTTTGGTTAATTATCTTGTGCTGAGCATACTCCATTTGTATTGAAGGGATTTAAAATAAAACCATGTATATCAATAGAGCACTTTGAGAGGAAGTGCAGAGTACAAGCACCGTAACTCTTTCTTTAATATTTTTGGAGTTATTGCTCATGAATGGCTTATTTTACTTGTGCAGAGCATAACTACATAGAGTAATTTTCTTGTGCGGAGCATAACTCCAAAAGAATTGAAGGGAT
Organism: Congeria kusceri; assembly: GCA_027627225.1. Taxonomy (NCBI): domain Eukaryota; kingdom Metazoa; phylum Mollusca; class Bivalvia; order Myida; family Dreissenidae; genus Congeria; species Congeria kusceri. The sequence goes on from CM051039.1 coordinate 14,815,644, forward strand.
TCAACATATTCTTCATATAATGATAGACGGCTTTGAGAGGACGTGCAGAGTATAAAGACCATAACTAATTGTTCAATATTGACGGAGTTATTGCACTTTGGTTAATATTCTTGTACGAAGCATAACTCCATTAATATTGAAGGGATTTAAAAATCAACCAATACATTGATAGAGGATGTTGAGAGGAAGTGCAGAGTACAAGAACCATAATTATTTCTTCAATATTTGTTGAGTTATTGCTCTTGCATTATTTTTCTTGTGAAGAGCATAACCGTTTAGTGTAATTTTCTTGTGCAGAGTATAACTCGAAAAGTATTGAAGGGATTCAAATGATTCTTCATATAATGATAGAGGGCTTTGAGAGGATGTATAGAGTATAAGGGACACAACTCATTCTTCAATATTTAGAGAGTTAGTGCCCACGGCATATTTTTCTTCTGCAGAGCATAACTACATAGTGTATTACACATTTATTGCCCTTTGGTTACTTTTCTTGTGCGAAGCATGTTAATATGATACATTCGAAACACATCTTCGGAGGCACTTACAGTAGGAATTCTTGTTTTTATTTATAAACCATTATTCATGTGTATGATACAATTCTTGAGTGTTTCTTATTTACTATATGCATTTTTGCTAATTTAATTGTTAAACATGATAACAATGTGATGTTGCTCTCTTTGCAGTTCGCTAGGGATGGAAGATAATCTCGACACGTATGGAAAATGCTCAGGGTTCTTCAACTCCAGTTTTGCATTAGGGTGAGCAATTGTACTGTTTTTTTGTGATCGCCTTTTGTCTGTTGTCCTTCGTCCTTCCTCAACATTTACCTGTTGTGAACACTCTAGAGGCCACATTTATTGGCCAATATTCATGAAACTCAATCAGAACATTTGTCCCAATGATATCTTGGCCAAGTTTGAAACTGGGTCATGTGGGGTCAAAAACTAGGTCACTTGGTCAAATTGAAGAAAAAACTTGTGAACATTCTAGAAGTATTTTTGTTGCCAAATCAACATGAAACTTGCTCAGAACATTTGTTCTAATGATATCTCGGCCAAGTTTAAAAATTGTTCCGGTCCGTTGAAAAACATGGCCGCCAGGGTGTGGGCAGTTTTCCTTATATGGCTTTAGGAAAAGCTTGTGAAGTCACATTTTTTGCCTAATCAGCATGAAACTTGCTCAGAACCTTTGTTCTTACGATATCTTGGCCAAGCTTGAAAATGGTTCCGTCTGTCAATAAACATGGCCGCCAGGGGGGGGGGGGCAGTTTTCCTAATTGGGCTATACAAGAAGCTTGTGAACACTTTGGAAGTCACAATTTTTGCCAATCAACTTAAAACTTGCTCAGAGTAAGAAAATGGTTCCGGTCCGTTGAAAAACATGTCCGCCAGGGGAGGGGTGGGGTTCAGTTTTCCTTATATTTAAAAAGCTTGTGAACAGAAGCCACATTTGTATCCTAATCATCATGAAACGTTCTCAGAACATTTGTCGCAATGATATTTCGGACAAGTTCGAACCCAGGTCACAAGTGGTAAAATACTAGGTCACCAGGCCAAATTGAAAAAAAAGCTTGCGACTGATCTAGAGGCTGATCTAGAGGCCGCATTGTTAGCCGAATCTTCATGTAACTTGCTCAGAACAGTTTAATTCCTTAGCTCCTCAGGTAAGCGACCTAGGGCCTTATGGCCCTCTTGTTGTTATTTACGTGTTTTAGTAGGGTGAGTAGAGTATACTGATGATTATACTTTAGTGTTTGGCCTATGCCATATCTGTTTTTATCACATGCTATACTTTTTTCGCCATGTAATACAGCCTTACCAATATTTTTATCTTAAACATGTGTAAGATAACATTTTGAGTGTTTTGATTGGCTACATATCAGTGTTTATTTTAGGGCCAATTTGGGGCCGAAATTCGGCCCCATTCTCCTGCTTAAAAAGTATATATTTTTCCCCTATATTTACCCTAAAATTCCCCACAGCGTGTAAGCTCCATTTTGAAAAAAAATGACCAAAATCGGAAACAATTTGGCTATGATACAGGGGTTTTTGTAAACAATCTCAGCAATTTTTCATCAAACCAAGTTAATCTAAGTTCTCATTTGTAGCAAAACAATTCATTAATGTTTCATAACAATGTAGAATATAAACATGTTATGATGTTTTTCTAAAAACAAAATCCCCTTTTGCCGTAAAATTCCCCATCTGAAGAGCCCCGCCATCTGGTGTTAAAAAACACTGAGTGTTTTTTTTATGGCCAATATGGGGCCGAAATTCGGCCCCATTCCCCTACTTAAAAGGTATATATTTTTCCCCTATATTAATCTTAAAAATTGCCCTCAGAATGTAAGCTTTATTTTGAAAAAAAGTCCAAAATGGGACAAAAATTGAATAAGAGTAATTTCGTAAAATATCCTGTCAATTTTTCATCAAACCAAGTTAAAGCATTTTACCTAAGTTATCATTTGTTGCAAAACATTTGATTAATTAATGTTTTATAACAAAGTATAATATAAACATGTAAATTTACTAATAATGCTTTTCTAAAAAAAAAAATTCCCATTTTGCCGTTAAATTCCCCATCTGAAGGGCCTGCCACCTTTCCCCCAAAGGTGAAAAAACCACTGCGAATTCTTTGATTGACCAATCGCATGACGTTATTTTTGTGAAATGACGTCGTCAGCATGAAATGATGTCACGTCAGTACACAACTTTGAGGATTTACCAACTTATTTTGGTAAAATTAGAAGGGTTTTATTTCGTTTAAAAGCATGTGATAAAAAAGATCTGACACTCGTTGTCATTTCATACTATATTTTATTAAACTCGTCCAGAAAATTCATTAGTTAGCGTGCCAAAGGCTCGCTTACTAACAGAATTCCTGAACTTGTTTAATAAAATATGGTATGAAATGACAACCCGTGTCATATCCTATATATAAAATTCTATAGATTTAATTGCTAACATTGTGAACAAATTTTGTGTGTGTGAATATTATATTTTTCTGTACAAATTCCATTATACTATTGTTATGTGTATTTAGATTTGATTATCGGAAACAAGTTAACTTTGTATAGTTCTGATTGTTATTTTTCGCAGTGCCTTTCTGGGTCCGACCATTGGAGGTGTCTTAGTAGATCAGTTTGGGTTTCCATGGGCCTCGTGTGGAATTGCAGCCATGTTGGGTTTTGGGGTATGCATTTTATAGTATTTGGTGCAGAGAGCTAACGAATGTTGTTAACCGCTCGTACATTTCGTTGTCATCAAATTCCTATGTCCTACCAATTATTTTACAATTCTACAAGTACATGTATGTATGTATCGATTTTCTGTTTGCATTGTGACAAACATACATTTACTGCTATTATATAGCACTAAATATAATTAGTCATGCCATAAATAAGTTTGAAAATAAATATTTATGCTAGGTTTCATCCAGAACTCTTTCAAAAAAAAGAACTGTTTGGAACTACATGTATTTTAAGTTGATAAATACTTGATAAACATGATAAATCTTCGAGCACATAACTTTGGACTCACTAAATCATTTATGGTGGTATATGGAGGATATAAGCTACTATCTTTATTTTAATTACTAGTCATACAAAAATAAATACATTGTATTAATCTAACGTATATTTGTAATCGTTTAAACGTAATTATTAAACATGTTATTACGTTACATACAAGCGAACATGTACCTTACTACATACAATTTGCAAATATCCAAGACAAGCATAAGTACATTAAAAAGGTGGGTGTCATTTTAGTTCCCTACCAGTGTTTCACCTATAGGTTTACCATCCGTCCGTCTGTCTGGCCGTCCGTCAGTACGTCCGCGTCCGCAAAAACTGGATCCTGCGATAACTCAAAAATTTCAGAAGATATTGTCTTGAAACTCGGAATACATATACACGGCAATATGAGGATTATGCATGACCTTCTTTCACTAGAGGTCAAGGCCATGTGACTGTTACTAAAAAATAGACAAAACTTAACACTTCAGTAACTCGAAAAGTCCATAAGATATGTTCATGAAACTTAGTACATGTATACAGATTAAGGATGAGTGTAGGATTATGCACCATCTTTTATTTTTCACCAACGGTCAATGGTCAGGTAACTGTTACTTAAAATAGAAAAAAAAAATACTGCATTAACTCGAAAAGTACATAAGATATGCTTCTGAAAATTGGTTGTACAAATTAAGGGTGATGACAAGATTATGAACTACCAAATATTTTTCACCAGAGGTCAAAGGTTCACAAATTATTGATCAGGTTTTTGACTGGTAGGGGACTCTTGTATTGCTTGCAATACAGTAATAGCCTTAGTGAATATGTACAGTTTAAACAATTTGAAATAACCATTTATTGTTTTATCATTGCTAGGCTCTTCTTATGCTAATCTTCACGTGTATTGTACCGAAGCTTCCGTCACTTCCTGAGAATCCGGTTGCCATGGATAACCCATGTTCGGTTGGTAACCCAGAACATGCAAATACCGGATCTAGTCATAGCAACAGTGGGGTAAATATTGTTTCTAGTGAAAGTTTGAGGAAGGACGATGAGCCTGTTTAGAAATTAACTCGCTGACATCTTAATCGGCTTGGTCACGTGGTGCATCGAGCGGCTTATCAGAAGGTCACATTCAAGTGTTATTTCGTGGCCAAGCTCTTCAGGTTGTGTTTGGTGGTGCAAGTAAATGGATAAATTACCTTAGTTGCCACTTCTTGCAAAATGTCATTAACCAGTGCACTCAAGATTGCTTTTCGTAACAGAAAAAACAATAAAATATAAAAAAACTGTAAATCAAATTATAATTATGTAGTTGTTGTATGTACATATTATCTTTTTCAATTGTTTGCTTGCAAAGCATACAGAAGGGACACAGTGACTTATAATCAGCCAAAAATCTAAATGTCTAAATTAATCAGCACTTAAATATTTTGTTGATAAACCAACAGTATTGTCCACGTTTTCGTTGTTTATTGATATTTTTAGCCTGAACAAACCATTGTCTCGACTAATATGTTTGTAAGCTGATAATAAAGAATATACACCATAATAGTATATGGCAGCCATGTGTATATTATTTTCATTTCATGTTGCTCAAAATGTGTTAACTATTATTTTTAGCCGTCATTTATCAGTGTTATATGATATAATGTAAGGCCCTGGAGTATGCAGTAACTATGCATTACCATGTTTATTATTGTCAAGTTCATAAAGTGAACAATTATTATTTGTTTATTGTAAAATCATTCATCCATCTAACTCATTCATTAAAATAGCTGTTAGTATGTTATCACATATGAACTGAAATTAATTATTAAGGCATGTTTACTATAATGAAATGAACATAACTTTAATTCCAAAAAACTTACTGTCACTGTCCGTCTGTAATGATGCTAGCCTTACCATCATCTTGTTGCGATTTTATTGTTATATTATTATCCAAGCGATTTAACTTAGCATATTTATAATAATATGCTGATATTTTACTCTAAGACACTATTAATTGTTGTTAACTGTTTATTATTATTGTTATATTCGTAAATTTTGCCATTCCAAAGGAAAGTTTTTAGCTGTGGCATGTTTTCGGATATTTTGTACCCGAAATATTTCTTCTCTGTTATAACTGCAAATTTGTTTAGGTCAGACAGTAGTGTATTTGTCTATTGTTTAATGCAGTCTTTTGTATATATATATATATATATATATATATATATAAACATAAATTTTTATTGTTAGTGTAAAATATGACTTTTATCGTTAAATATTTGGCGCTGCAGAACTAGTTTTAGGATTAGGATTCCTAAATGCATTTGATTGGTTGTTGTAAATCCGAAGTCATTTTGATTGGCTGAGGAAATCCCTTAGTCATTTTGATTGGTTGTTGCTCATAATCGTAATCCTAAGTTGCTGTGCGACAGGTATAAATAGCGCAGATAAACAAACATTCAGCGGATCCGTGGTCTAGTGGTAACGCACTGGCTTCACAACCCAGGGGTCGCAGGTTCGAGCCCCCGCTACACCCTAACCTACTAACTCGTCTTTCGCATGAGACGTTAAACCGAGGTGCAGTGTACTAGGTGCTTCACACCGGGCACTAAAAGACCCAGGGTCTCCTCTGGAACGGGGCGTCTCCTGTATCTTGCACTATCCCCCATAATCCAACTAACAAGTCTTCTGGGGGCGATGGCCATATGGGAGAAAATCCCGGTGCACTCGATAAAAATGTACTACACACACACATTCAGCATCTTTCATGATCACCAAAGTCAGATCTTTCATGATCACCAAAGTCAGATCTTTCATGATCACCTAGTTCCGATCTTTACAATTACTAAGTCGATCCATAGTTTAGATCATATTATTAGATCTTCATTCAATATTCCCAAGATGGTAAGCTTAATCTTTAATCAAAATTAACACAGTATAGATCTTACAGTAAGCTTCTTAAGCTCTACCGAAATGAGTTATATGAAATCCAGCTCAAAAGTTTTATCAGCGCTATTTCAACTATTCATTTATACATGATAGTACATTGCTGCATACGTGCATGATGCTCAAATTTATGCAACGATTAAATATATGTTGAAACAGAAACCGGTTGTCTTGGAATATTTCGTAGTTGCCTTGTTGCCATCCCGAACAGAATAGAACTATAAGTATACCAAATATGGCGGTATGCTACAATAATGATATGTAAAGTATTCTATTAAAGGAGGTTAGCACAGAACTGTTTAGCTCACCTGAGCACAAGTGCTCGGTGAGCTATTGGTATAGGGGGCTCTCCTGCGTCAGCTGTCGTCCGTCTTCTGTGTGCTGTCAACAATTTGTTTCGTTCTCACGCTGAAAACGTCACTTTTTATCCAATCGTAACCAAACTTGCACAGTTTGTGTATGACCATAAAATCTCGGACGGGATTGTAATTGGGCCAGATCACACCAGTGCCACTAGAGTTATTTCCCCTTTTTAATGCAAAAAAGTGAAAAAAAATCAATTTTTGCAACATGAAGTCTTTATTTTCCATCCAATCTGAACCAAAATTTCACAGTTTGTGTATGACCATCATATCTCAGCAGACGCAAAAAATGGCCAGATCATGTTTCAAACACCGGAATTACTGCCCTTTGTTTATGAAAAAATATACACCAATGGATATTATTCAGGATAGAGATTTAATTTTTCATCCAATCTTCACTAATCTTGCACAGTTTGTCTATGCCCATGAGATTACAGTTGAAGTCAAATATAAGCAAGATCGGACTAGAAACACCAGAGTTATTGCCATTTGTTTGTGAAAAAATATCCAAAAATGGACATTATTTAGGATAGATACTTCATTTTTCATCCAATCTTCACAAGTTTTGCATAGTTTGTCTATGATAACAGTTCAAGTTGAATATAAACAAAATCAGACTAGAAACACTGTAGTTATTGCCCTTAGTGAAAAAAATATACAAACATTGACATTATTCAGGATTGAGACTTTATATTTTATTCAATCTTCACCAATATTGCAGTTTATCTTTGACCAAAAAATTAAAGGTAAAGTAGAATATAAGCAAAATCGGACCAAAAACACTGGATTTATAGCCCTTTGTTTGTGAAAAAAAGGACATTATTCAGGATAGAGACTTCAATTTTTATCCAATCTTCACCAGTTATGCACAGTTTGTCTATGAACGTAAGATTGCAGGTGAAGTTGAATATAAGCATGTTCGGTCCAGAACCACCAGAGTTATTGCCCCTTGTGTGTGGAAAAAACATCAAGTTATCAATGATTGGCTTGCACACATTTGCGTATGACCATACAAATTGCTTGATAAAATTTGATTTTCCAACAGTTGCAAACCTTGCATGCAGTTATTTGTACATGTAACATTGATGGCTTCAGAGCCTGCATTAACATCATTTATCATAATTGGACAGAAAACTAGCAAAGAAAAAGCAAAACTTGACCTTATAGCACAGTCATCGCAATTATCGCATTGCAACTAGTTCTCCAAAACTGTCTGCGAAAAAGACATCAAAATCTACTGTTTGTGCATTTTACAGAATTTTCACCTACTTAATGAAAAAGGGTCAGGTAAGAATATCGAGAAAATTGATTTGAGAACCATTAGCAAAAACACTACACATCCACTACCCAACTGGTATTTTACTTAGCCCATTGCACTAACTTGTGTTTTAAATCACATCAATCCTATCCCCCTTTGAGTATTGTTCAGATACCTTAATTTTCAAACCTGTCACAACAGTATGGTCTTCATCTGTACCAGTTCTCAGGTGAGCGCTTTGGACCATCGTGGCCCTCTTGTTTATGATATTTTACGCCAAACAATATATTACAATGTTATATGTTTTTATATTGTTTCGGATTTATCACATTTGTTTCTTTACCATATCACAAAATGTTTACTTGTTTTAAAATACTCTGTTATAAAATACTCAATCATTACACCTATTTTGTCTATGTTGTCTCCTATTTTTATGACTCGTGTATTTTTATGCTCCTGAAAGATTTTCGCGGGAGCATATAGTCGCCGCTTTGTCCGTCCTGCAGTCCGTCGTACCGTTCCATTTTCTTGCCCGGATTATTTCTCAGCAACTACTGGCTGGAATTCAATAACACTTTATGGGAAACTTCATTTCCACGAGGTGTGCACTGAACCAGGATGTTCCGCTTTAACGATTTTTCTTAGAGTTATGGGACTTTGAAGATTTCTGAAGTTAGTAGATAGTGCACAATTCGTGTCCAGTATATTTCTATGCAACAACTTGGCAGAATTCAAGCTTCATTACCTGGAATATGTGGGCACTGAACCAGGACATTCTCCTTCATTGATTTTCCTAACTGGACTTTTAAGATTTCTGAAATAAGTATATGGAGTACAATTCTTGTCCAGTCTATTTCAACGCTACAACTGGTCAGAATACAATGGCACTTTTTTGTGATGCTGTATTCCCAAAAGGCGGTGTGTACAGTAGCAGGACGTTCAGTTTCAGTGATTTTCCTAGGGAGTTATGGGGCTTTTGAGGTTGCTAGAATTTGTGTATAGTGCACAATTCTTGTCCGGATTGTTTGTCAGCAACTGGACAGATTTCAATGAAACTTTATTGGAAGTTTCATTACGAAGTCGGGTGTACTAAGTAGCAGGACGCTCCGCATCAGTAGATTTCGTTCGAGTTACTAGCCTGTGAAGATTGCTGAAATTAGAGTTAAGTGCACAATTACTTGTCCGGGCTTTTCCCAGCAACTACTCTTTCATATGCTGTATGAAATTCAGTGTTACTTGTTATGTATGGTATGTTTGTGTCATGCTCTAATGCAGTTTTGTGAGCCTATTTTGGCCTGCAGTTTTAATCGTTTTTAGTTACTATAATATCTCAGCCCTTCTGATTGCATTTCCACTACTTGCAAAAGCGCATTGTGGAGCATCCATCAGTTTCATTGATATCCTTGTTTTGGCATTATGATAATAATGCTCATTTTATTAAACAGATACGCAAAGATATGTGAAATTCTCTTCTGTATTCCGCCTGTTGTGAGTTTAACAGTTCACAAAACCCAGGTCCCACAAAGGATTAAGTACATGATTAAGAACAGTCTTAGCTGATCTTGAACATCTAGCTCAACTGAGCGGAATAAAAAAATATTTCATCTTTAAGATAGTTTTTATTATTGATAAAATAACAAATTTTTCGAAGAAAAATTTCGGTTATTAGATTGGGGTATGTCGTTGGGCGGGCGGGCGGGTTGGCGGCGTCAACTTTTCGTTTCCCCTCTCTAACTTGAGAACGGATATAGATATTTAATGAAACTTCATACATAGATACCTTATATCGAGACCTTGCTTGGGATTGCATATGGGGTGGGTGGGGTCAAGGTCAAGTTCGCCGTATCTAAAAATCGAAAAACGGTTTCCGCACAATAATTTGAGAACGCATCGAGATATTTTAATGAAACGTCATACACAGATACCTTATATCGAGACCTCTCTTGGGATTGCATATGGGGTGGGTGGGGTCAAGGTCACCGTTGCTAGAAACAGAAAAACGGTTTCCGCTCAATAACTTGAGAACGCATCGAGATATTTTAATGAAACTTCATACATAGATACCTTGTATTGAGACCTCTCTTGGGATTGCATATGGGGTGGGTGGGGTCAAAGTCACCGTTACTAAAAATAGAAAAACGGTTTCCGTTCAATAACTTTAGAATCCATAAAATATATTTTAATGAAATTTCATACGTAGCTACCATATATCGAGACGTCGCTTGGGATTGCATATGGGTGGGTAGGGTCAAGGTCACCGTTACTAAAAATAGAAAAAAGGTTTCTGCTCAATAACTTGAGAACGCATTGAGATATTTTAATGAAACTTCATACATATATACCTTATATCGAAGCCTTGCTTGAGATTGCATATGGGGTGGGTGTGGTAAAGGTCAAGGTGACAGTTACTAAAATAGAAAATGATTTCCGCTTAATAACTTGAGAACGCATCAAGATTTTTAATGAAACTTCATAAATAGATACTTTATATTGAGACCTCTCTTGGGATTGCATATGTGGTGGTGGGGTCAAGGTCACTGTTACCAAAAATAGAAAAACGGTTTTCGCTCAATTACTTGACAATGCATTGAGATATTTTAATGAAACTTCATACCTAGATACCTTATATCGAGACCTCACTTGGGATTGCATATGGGGTGGGTGGGGTCAAGGTCACCGTTGCTAAAAATAGAAAAACGGTTTCCGATCAATAACTTGAGAACGCATCGAGATATTTTAATGAAACTTCATACATAGATACCTTGTATTGAGACCTCTCTTGGGATTGCATATGGGGTGGGTGGGGTGAAAGTCAAGGTCACTGTTACTTAAAATAGAAAAATGGTTTCTGCTCAATAACTTGAGAATGCATCGAGATATTTTTATGAAACTTCATACATAGATACCATATTTCGAGACCTCTCTTGGGATTGCATATAGGGTGGGTGAGGTCAAGGTCTCCATTACTAAAAATAGAAAAATGGTTTCTGCTCAATATCTTAAGAATGCATCAAGATATTTGAATGAAACTTTATACATAGATACCTTGTATCTAGACCACGCTTGGGATTGCATAGGGGTGGGTGAAATCAAGGTCAAGGTAAATGTTACTAAAAATACAAAAACGGTTTCTGCTCAATAATTTGAGAACGTATTGCGATATTTTAATGAAACTTCATACATAGATACCTTATAACGGGACCTATCTTAGGAATGCATATGCCACCCAGAACTTTCTTTTATTATTGTGCTGACTTTTATGCATTTCGTTCGAAAAATTTGGTTTTCATGGAATTTCCACGTTTCTCGTTTTTGTTAGGTTTTGATTAAAATCTTCATATCATATAAGTGTTATCAAAAAAAGGGTCAATCAAACACAACCTAAATTATATATTAATTATGTTTTTCTCACAATGCATGAACTTCCCATTACATGTACATTATTTTAACCTTTATTATACGCCAATAATATTATATTATTTTCAGATTTTTAACTGCAGTTGCCCCTTTGAGGCCCTTTTTATTGGCATAGTCCTTTAATAGAGTTGTAGCGTAAACGGTGCAGATACACTTATAAATCTCCGTCTGAACAGTGTCCGCCTTTATTGGCCGAATGCTGAATTTCTATGGAATTGTACACTCTCTGGTGAGTGTGTAACCACGTTGCCGGAAATATATAATACTGTATTTGAAAGGACATTCTACAGAGGTATATGGGTTGTATCTGCAACGTAATTGTATGTTGTAAGGTAAAGCATAATAACACTTGAAGAATGTACTATTAAATGTACTCGTCGGTTTCTTAAGCATGTTGTAATAAAATTAAAATGAACATATTCAAGAGAAAGTCAGTATCACGGAAAATCCTGCGTTATCAGTAATACAGTGCATCATCGTTTCAAACCGGCATGTTAATCAACGTCGTAGCGCTGAGGCACGCTGTGGCAGCTGCCTCGGCTAAACTTTGCAGACCAAAAAAAACTACTTTAAAGGGAATATTAATGCATTTATATAGCATTACGTGTGATTTTCCATATAATTTAAAGGTGGGATTGCCATGTTACTGCAGAAATAAATGCATTGATCATTATAATATGCATTTGAATACCCGAAATAGGATGCGAATATTAATGTGAATACAAATGTAAAGAACGAATGCAGCGTCACAGTGATTTGATTGTTTGGATTCATCGTCGTTTTAAACAGTATTTCAGTCGTATCACAGCGGTCAGTTAACCGACTCACAGTTTTCCTGGGCAAGCATGGCCGATCTCAGCGGTTTACCGGTACTACGTACACATACTTGTAACTGACAACTCAGAGGTAGGGGGAGAATGGCCGTAGAAATAATTTCATGGCCGGATTGGGGCTCGAACTCACGAACCCCGGATTGACAGCCCAGCGCTCTACCAATTGAGCTAGCCGTACAGTGACACGGGTACAATGAACATTATATTAATATACCACAATGTTGATATTCGCTTAATGAAATCGAGCATCACGACTACGTTGAATACATGCAGCCGTGCGTTAAGATAAGATTGCATACCTGAATCATCATGTTACCATTGGACTTGAATCGTCCACTATCGTACTAAAATAGGAATGAAAACTTTCAGCGCCATTCTATTGCAGGACAATATGCGTTCTGAAATCCAACTATCTGTATTTTTTTTTATAAATAATAATTACTTTTATTATAATATTGACTCCCAATTGGGTGGAGATTGCGTTTTATTAATTATGGATTAACAAACTCAAGAGGTGTTGCACTTTTATTCAGAAAGAAACTGCAACTAAAGGTAAATTCTGTTTAAAATGATGGTGATGGAAACCCTTAATTTATATTTTTGTTCAAACAATTCACATTCCAAAATATATATGGACCAATTGTAGACAACCCGCCCTTTTATTAACGAATCTTAAATTTGGAAATAAAATGTACATGTATATCATACGGTGGGATGCGAATCTAGTGCTTGATCCAATGTTAGATTATATCAATATTTAAATAGTAATAGGAAAGAAAGAGACTTACTTTTGGGGGAAATAGCTAAAAGGGAACTGCAGGACGCATTTAGATAGAATGCATATTAATGGTGATAAAAAGAATACACATGGAGACGAACTAGTCCTCTGCAAAAGGACCACATTGAACTATTTCTTATTACAATTGAATATTTAATAAATGCGCTAATACAAAAAAGCTACAGATCAGATCACTCTATTATGAGCATGGTCATTAGTTTAAAAAAACTATATACAATGTAACAGTTTATGGAACTTGTCAGTAATAAACACATTGTTACATGATGATAAACTATTGCATTCCTATATACAACCTAGAAATGCTAAGTGATACTGATGACATCCACATTCGGTTATTTTTATCAATCATTAACTTGGTTTAGAAACACTTTTAATAGAAATTAAAGGCAAGTCACAAAGCAAATTTTAAAAAAGAAAAAGTTTATAAATATCAAAAGTTAAATCATTGGAACATTTATTGACATACGAAAATAAGAAACAATTATTTGCTTTAAAATAATTAATAAATACTAATAAATACATGGCGTAAACTATACTAAATGCAAACAAATCACTGGCCGGTTCAAGTTATGCTAATTTATTTAGAAAAAGCTAGCATAAACTATACTAAATGCAAACAAATCACTGGCCGGTTCAAGTTATGCTAATTGATTTCGAAAAAGCTTTCGATCCTTCATCGTTCTGTTTCATTCAACAAGATTTGTTGATTTTTTATATTTTTTTTGGAAAAATGCTTAAAACTGGATAACACTTTTTTGTAATAGAATGGAGAATTCCGTCCAATTGAACGTTTTTTTTACCATATATATTTATACTTTGCTATCAAAATTATGATATGTAGGAAAATAAAGGGTATGAAAATTGATATTGAGGAATACAAGACATCACAATTGTCTGATGATACCTATTAAAAAAAAATACGTTGACAATCAGTCCATCTTAATAGACAAATAGAACGCATTAACATGTTTATAACCCTATGTTACTATACTCGGAGCATCAGGTTTCTCGATCGCTCTCTGTTAAAAAGATATATTTCAGCAAAGAATGTACATACGTGTATAGTTAAATATTAGCTTTATAGTTACTGAACTACTACTAGTATATATATAACGTCAATGATTTGGGTTATTTGGTTATAAAACATGGTTTAAGAGGCATCCAAGGCACCTGAGGCGTTTTAGGTAAAATAATTCCCCCGGATCCACAAGACTGCCTCGGCTTTAATTTTCCTCTAGCTACGCCACTGTTTATTGCTACATGTCATGTAAATTACATATAACACTGCTAGTAAGTAATTGTTATAATTTATCTGATGTAAATTTTATGAAGGCGTTCGTTCCAGTTGTGTTATTTTATGTTTCTTTCAAATCGAAATTAAACTTTAAATGACGTTACTGTTCAAGCTGAAAATGTCAGTTCGCAAATATGTGAATAGATCCTTTTAATATTATTGTTCCGGTACTTTCGCTGTTCATGTACATGATAGAGGCCCGAGATTGGGGGGATTACCTACAATATAAACATACACACGGGTGTACATTCGATTTTGCTTTAAATGAGCCCCTGGAAATTGTGGAAAAACTTTGCGCTACAGCAGAGAGTTTGGAATGTCTTTTAACAATATATATTTTATGAAGAAGTCAAACTTCAAACATGGCTAATTTATTTAATCACAACGTTTCGGCTGAAATGTCTTTTAACTAATTTAACATTTTTGAAGTGCGTTAAAGGGGCATATCGACAGTATTTCCCATAAATACAGACACTTACTATAACTAGACATATTCCCAGTTTTTCTTTTCGAATATATTTTTCTTGTAGCAATGATATATTGATGTGATGGAATCGTCAACAAGATTTATACAGGGCTAATACTGCATCTAATTTTTCCGCGCCCGCGAAAGTGTCACCGCGGTGAAAACGTTTTATAAATTAAAGTTATATATATTTGTCAATAGTCTGTTGACACAAGGGCATTGTATTTATTAATGATTTAATATTAATTCTCTGTAATTGAGCTTTATTTGTTGCAAATGTTATTGTCGATTTACCGACGATACGCCCTTTTAATATTTTTAATAAAAAATGTGTATTAAGGTGTTTACCGAGCATAGCGCTTGTGCTATAAAGCACTACAAACTTGCTGGCTTCGTCGGCTATTTGTGCCTCTTGCAGATTGACTTGTATGCATATAAATCGGTTTGCTTTTTATATAGTTTTAAAAAAATATTTGATTCGGGTCACGAATTACAATATATGTAAATAATGATGAGGTTGCCGTTAAAATAGTAATAAAATAAAAACGCTCTGTTTGAAATTTAAATTGCAGAAGACAGTGGCTTGGATCTCCATCTCCAATGAGGTCAGATACCAGTTTATACCAATTTATTGAAAGTATGGTGTACAATTATTAGTTACATGATTTTGTTTGTAGAAATGACATTACAAACAGTTGTCTTCATTCAGATATATGTTTCTTTAGATTAAAAATCCACTCATATTTCACTTTCTTTAGTTTCATTTCTCGCCAACAGTCCTACGATGTCAGCGTTTTGATTTTCATCTGCGTGTCCACGATTTTATCTCGCGCCATGTGATTTGACTATGGTCACGTGTAATTTCTTGCCGGCATGGATTTAATGAGCTATGCTGGGACACAGTTAAATCTCTGCGCGTAGGTTGCGATTTTATTGTGCGCCAAGTGTTTTGACTATAGTTGTGCACGTAGAACTTGACACCGGCAGGGCTTTAAAATTGAGCTATGGTCGAAACCAGTTTAATCACTGTGCGGAGGTTGACCGGCAGGGATTGAAAATTGAGCCATGCTCGGAACCAGTTAAATCTCTGCGCGGAGGTAGCTCGAATGAGCAAACTCCCAAACTCCTCACAGTGGTTACTTCCTTATTGGTACTCTTCTCAGTTACCACTGCCACCACCAAACTCCTCGCAGTGGTTACTTCCCTATTGGTACTCTTCTCAGTTACCACTGCCACCACCAAACTCCTCGCAGTGGTTACTTCCCTATTGGTACTCTTCTCAGTTACCACTGCCACCACCAAACTCTTCGCAGTGGTTACTTCCCCATTGGTACTCTTCTCAGTTACCACTGCCACCACCAAACTCTTCGCAGTGGTTACTTCCCCATTGGTACTCTTCTCAGTTACCACTGCCACCACCAAACTCTTCACAGTGGTTACTTCCCCATTGGTACTCTTCTCAGTTACCACTGCCACCACCAAACTCTTCGCAGTGGTTACTTCCCCATTGGTACTCTTCTCAGTTACCACTGCCACCACCACACTCCTCACAGTGGTTACTTCCCCATTGGTACTCTTCTTAGTTACCACTGCCACCACCAAACTCCTCACAGTGGTTACTTCCCTATTGGTACTCTTCTCAGTTACCACTGCCACCACCAAACTGCTCGCAGTGGTTACATCCCCATTGGTACTCTTCTCAGTTACCACTGCCACCACCAAACTGCTCGCAGTGGTTACTTCCCCATTTGTACTCTTCTCAGTTACCACTGCCACCACCAAACTCCTCACAGTAGTTACTTCCCTATTGGTACTCTTCTCAGTTACCACTGCAATCACGAGTTAAAAACTTACAGATTTTGATGTTTTTAGGGGAGACGATTATGAGGAGATTGAAGATTTATTTTGTACACAATTTTAATTGTATCATTATTATTTTAGAACAATGACACAGACATGTTGCATTATTGGTCCAGGTATATATATATATAGCGAGTTAAAATGGAAAACAAAAACAGATAAATAAATAAACTTTACAATGCAAGGATTTTATGTGTACACGTTTTTATCATGTGCTTGTCCACGATTTTATTTCGCGCCACGTGTTTGACTATGTCACGTGGAACTTCGTGCCGGCAGGGATGTACACCAGCTTTGCAGGGACACAGAACAATCTCTGCGCGGAGGGTTGGCAAACTCCTCGCAGTGGTTACTTCCCTATTGGTACTCTTCTCAGTTACCAATGCAACCACGAGTTAAAAACTTACAGATTTGGAAGTTTTCGGGGGAGACGATTATGAGGAGATTGGAGTTTTATTTTGTACAAAATTTTAATTGTATCATTATTTTTTTATATCAATGACACAAACATGTTGCATTATTGGTCCATATATATATATATATATATATATATATATATATATATATATATATATATATATATATATATATATATATATATATATATATATATATATATATATATTAAGAGTTAAAATGAAAAACAAAAAGTAAATAAATAAATAAGTAAACATAACAACGCAAGGATTTTACGCTGTACACGTTTTTATAATGTGCTGGTCCACGATTTTATTTCGCGCCAAGTGTTTGCCTATGGTGACGTGGAACTTCGTGTCGGCAGGGATTTAAACCAGCTATGCCCGGAACCAGTTAAATCTCTGCGCCGAGGTTGCGAAATGAGGTGGTCCGTTGAGTCTGCTAACCGACCGTGACAATGCTCATAGCCTTGTTTATTTTATTATCGACACAATTTTACACAGCGGTGGTTAGTTTGAATACGCTATTGAGTGTAGGTTTACTTTTCATCGCAGCTTTAAATCGGAATTAAATACATATAGCAGGTAAATTTTGGCACATATATTTAGCAGTTAGGTTTTCTTTATGTTGAGGACATTTATGCATAACTTCACTGTTTCAAATTTTAGGAATTTATGAAAATTTAAACTTTCAGATTTCCAACACTAAAATGATATTTGAGCGATTAGACGGTACAGTGAAGTTAGCCCTATATAAAAGTAGCAATAAAGTAACAATACATTCATTGCACGGCTTGTAAATAATGTTATGGTTCAGAGCACTCTTGAATTTTCTTGTAATCTTGAAATTTGTAGTAGAATTTATTTTAGACTTTTGTCATTAAAGGGCCATGTCGAAGGAATTTTACAAAATACAGACACATAAATAAAACCTGAAAATTTCTATTCGTCATAAAAAATATTTCCGATGTCGAAGAATATGTTGGTTGAACATTTTAGGAAAGAAAAATAAATAGAAAAAAACAATTTTTGGATACGTCATTTTTGTAGAATTTAAACTCACAACTACAAAACTTAATACCTCTTTTAATATTCAATAAAAAAATGAACTTTGTTTTGCTGATGTTACTGGCGTTTAATCTTTGATATGCTCCTTTGAAAACTTAATTGAATTCACGCCGATATCTTGCTTTAAAATGTAGTTTGTTTAGTAAATGCAGTAAAGCTGTGTATGTGATATGTTTTATTTTGGCATGCATAGTCATAAATATCAGTTTTCCTTTTCAGACGCTTTGCATTTTTGTTATAAAGCAAATTGTTTTACGTATACAGCCTGGTGTAAAAATCTATGTTTAAAAGGCATGCATGTAAATACATTCATTTTTAATGAAGGTCAAGTCTATATTTAATTACACAACTCAAATGTTCAAAATCTAGGGCCTGGGCCCCATCCCCAGCCTCTGAAAAAAAGCCCAGGGTCCGTATTCCAGAAACATCTTAAGTGTTTCTTAAAATATGTTCACCTTATTTAAAAATGTCAACATCTTATATTGAAAAAAACTACACATACATTTTGAATCTTTTTTATGTTTATATTAACAATCAATAATACTGTAGGTGATAATATATAAACATTAATCACAATGCAGTGTACAATGGAAAACAGTTTAACAAACTGTTGGATTAAAGATAAAGAATAAGACATTACTTAAGATGTTTCTGGAATACCACCCCAGACTTTATTGAAGTGGCGTAGCTACATGTAGGCCTTGTAGGGCCGGGCCTACAACTTTTTCTCAAAAGTGGAAACAAATGACCTAAAAATGCATTAAAAATCGATTTCAAAAGGGGTTAAGGGTAGAACGATTTCATTTCTTATTATGAGATCGATTATAAGACGATCTGAATATAAAACATTTTCATTTACGAAATGTGCCTTGTGACGCAAATAGAAATATACATTAGCGGATTATTAAAGTAGGTATCTGAATATTTTAGCTTTCTTGGGTTCACAAAACGGGAAAAACTGGATCAATGTGCTAATTTTGTTCGCTCGCTTCGCTCGCCCATATTCGTACAATGCAAAAAGTACTTAGTAAAACATACCCGTTCTAGCTCGCTACCAATTCTTAAGTTAATAAATCCACACCGTAGTACCTGCGCCAAGGTTCAGTGAAAATGATAAAATATTTACCTTTGTTCGGGGATGTTATATTATTATTTTGTTTTCGAAATATTTCAGATTATATATATAAAGATGTCAACAGCAATACAGATTTGGCACAGGAAATACCACATTAAAGACATTGATACTAAATATATGCGATTTAAAGTTGAAATTAAAGTCAAGTCAATAAGTACTTTCGAGCTTAAACAGAATTGTTTCAATAGATAGTCTAGTTTCCAAAGATCTAAATTGACAAACATTTTGTTCAATGTTACATTAGCAATCACACCAAATTTCATTTTGTTTTATTTATTTATAAAAAAGATATTTAATACGTGACTAAGTAGAGGGATGCCCAAAATGTTGGGACCATTTTTGAACGATTTAATACTTTCAAGGCACCACATGTCAGCGAAACGTAAGTGACACAATGTCGGCATCACTGGCCTTATTGGTTCGCAACGCAATCATAAGAGCATCTTTCACAATAGTTGGTGTAAAAGACACGTTCGTCTGTTCGTCCGTTCGTTCGTATTAATGGAGAAAATAAACAGTGCAGAGTACATTTAAAAATACAACTGATAAGCATGTGTGAGTTATTTAATGATATTCACTTTAAAAAGAGACAATTACACTTCGGTAAATAACTAATATATATATAATTCTTGATGTGAATGTGTGTGTGTTTAAATGTAGTCAGCTATGAATATTCTTAAATATATAACGCTGAATAGTGAACAGGCACATAAACAACGCCAACGTGCAACGTGCGAGCGGTCGTTCCGCTGCATGAAGAGGCCGAAAACGTACCTGTGATCAACCATGTACAGACAGGCTTTCCAGCCTTGCAATAATGCACATAGATAGGGAGAAAGCTATTGACATTGAAAAAGTCATTAATACATTAGCGGCCGTCAAAAGTTGTAAAAAGGATTTCTATTAAAAGTTATGACAGACATAATTGAAACTTCAACTATCTTCCAGTGAGCCACTTTAAGCAACGGACGTGAAGGCATATAGTTAAAGCCCATGTTATACGCGCATCATGTATATTTGCTTATAGCTATTTTGTTTGAAGGACCTGTAAATGCATTTGATGAAGGTTAGAGCAAGAACGTGTTGTTATATATTTATCGGTTTATACTTTCACATGTATCTGCATAATTCATATAGTCATATAAATTTATAAGTGTTAAAGCATAAATGTCTTTGACAAACTTTTAACTTCGTATCTTGACCTTATGCCCGGGCCTACTACACGAAAATGGCCTAGCTACGCCTCTGCTTTATTGAATCTTGCAATATGGTATTTTGTAGACCATTAAACATTAACAATTATTATACCTCACTTGATTATTTCTCTACATAATACATATAAACTGCAGCGGGCAACAATTTTATATGTCGCCCGGCAATGTCGACCGCTACCGCCCGGTACGCAAATGATACGGGATTGCTTGGTATAATAAAATAAATATTGACTTCCTACAGGGTGACAGTGCGTCTGGTCAACCCTTGACAAACACTGTCGACCTCGGCTAAAGCCTCGGTCGACAGTGTTGCCTAGGGTTGAAAAGACGCACTGTCACCCTCAAGGAAGTCAATATTTATAATATTGACATGAGTGGTTTAAGGATCATATAATTAAAACTAATTGTTTTGCTAACAGCGATACCCAATCTAAACAAAACACAAGCCCGTGAGCCCTGCACTAGTAAATTTTGAACTGGGCTTGCTCTGATTTCCAGGGGTAATATTCCAGGGGTCATATTCCAGTCATATTCCAGAGGTCATATTCCAGGGGTCATATTCCAGAAGCATCTTAAGTTTATCTTAAAATATTTTCATTTAAATTTCAAATTTTGTAACAGAACATTTAAAGAAATACATATAAATTAATGAATCCAATTACCGTTAAGTGAATAGTAGTAACTCATAAGTTGATAGTTAATAAACATTTAGCATAATTTTATCTATACATGAAAAAAAAATGCTTAAGAAAAATGACGATTTTAAGGCTAAAGATAAGATTTCACTTAAGATGTTTATGGAATACGACCCCAGTTTTATATACTCAGGTAACATTTTCTTGCTGTTCGATTTTTAAACAAGCATATACGGGATGTATACTCTTGGCCAAACCGCTTATGTCGATGACTGTTATAATTGCAAATAACTCTCCATTTTACTTGCAGATGAATGCTACAGAAACCACATCTTTATCTTTAAAAGAGACTGATGTGCAAAATGGCCCATCGTCAAAAGCTGGAGATGCTAAATTTTCATTTAGCTCCATGGCTAGAAGGCGCAAGTTTATGGTCATATCTATGGGCTTTGTGAGTTTCTGTGCATGTTGCTGTATATTCATGCTGGTGCCATTCTTTCCAATACAGGTGAACTTAATTTGCTTTTATACTTTCTTTTGGCACCATAACTATTTTTCTCATATCTATTAACCTGTACGTTCCTATCAGCTCAGAACTCCGATAATTTTGGATTGTAAGTACAATGTATATGAAGTATTATTTAGATAGTTTTCTTGTTTATATATATACGAGTATTAATAATATTATTTTTTGTGTGCTTATATCTGCTTCATATATATTTAAGAAAGTAAACAGGGACGTATCTGGACCTCAATAAGCATTACGCACTATTCTAGAGGGGTCCGGGGCCATGGTCCCATTAGAAAAGTTTGTCTTCTTGACGCCATTAGACACATATAAACATACATTTATCGGCGTAATTCTTGGCTAAATTTGTACTTTTGGGTTGAAATAAATTTAATATTTTATGGTGTTTACAACAACCTAACTTTATTATCGTTTCATCAGCAAATTATCATTGGTTCAAGACAAGAAATATACATGACGCAATCAACAACTACAACGTTAGTCGCCCTTTTCGGTAGGCATTTGACAATCAGACTTAAAAGAGTAAGCGTTGTTCCATTTTTTTCTGCCAAACACATCGATCACCGATTTACATTTATCAACGTTTATTTCTCTCTCTGTGTGAATGTTCATCAGTCATAGGTCCCATAACCGATCCGTTTTCAACATCGACCTGAGGTACGTTAGCAACCCCCCCACACACACCTCCCCCTCAGTGTTTTCACACGCATCATTGCGCTCCGAAGCAGCGGTTGTAATAGGCAGGTCAGCAGTATTTGCAAGCAGGTGGCCTCTTTGGATACAACTCGGTGTTTATATTTGCCAAGGTATCTCCAAACGGTATAAGCATCCGTGCATCTCAATTTCCATCGGGAAACCTCTCTTCGGAAATCTTTCACAGACGCTGCTGTTGGTTCTTGCTCAGATATGGCAAACAAGCACTATTCAATGTCCTATGTTTATGTTATTAATCTCTATCGGAACAAGTATTGCGCATTGAACCTGTCCCTAGCCGCGATAAGGCGATAAGTTGGTCCACAAATGGCGAATTCAAATTAAAGTTCCAATATTCAGATACGGTGGCAGGAGTGCATTTTGACGATGTTGCTGACGGAGATTGTTGTTTGCCTTTGGGCGGGTGGGTCAACCTCTCCGCATTGGCAATGTCGATAGACTTGTCACACAAAACATCTGTCACCGTTTGATCATTGCGTTTAGATTCGACGTGTCTAACTACAGTTCTCGCTTCCAACGTGATCGCTCGCTTTGTTCTGCAACAATTGTTTGTTTTGTTTGTTTATTTGGATTTTCGCCGTTTTTAACAGTATTTCAGTCATATCACGGCGGTCAGTTAACCTACTCACACTTTTTCCTGGGCAAGCTTAGCCGATCTAAGCGGTTTACCAGTACTAAGTGCACATACTTATGCCAGTAACTGACAACTGCCCTACTTGAATCAGAGGTAGGGGAGAATGCCCGTATAAATGATTTCATGACCAATCCCCACACAAGTTATGTGGCCGGGCTGGGATTCGAACTCACGATTCCCGGATTGACAGTCCAGCGCTCTACCAACTGAGCTAGTCGGGCCCGGTAGCAACATTTGTAAGAGTTGATATAGCTCAGATAGCACGTGCTCGATCGTAACGAATGATCAATGATAAAACCAACGTTTTGAAAGCATCAGACCTGGCAGCCCATCAGTGGCGTATTTAGGCGTACTTCTGTAGCCCGTCCGTAAAGAGCGCAATGACCATGGTTAAAGGCGTATTTTTAATAAAATTACAGTGTAAATTCAAAGGATATCATTTTGATTCCAGCAACATAACCGACAACATCACACACAGTACCATGGAATTTTCGGAGCAACATATAGGCGTGACGTTGTTAAAAAACATTCGCGGGCGTGCAAATATAATTAAACAGTTATTTTTGTGATCAAATAAACCATAAATGTAGGGAGGAATCGCAATATATTAGCAACAATAGCAAATACACTTTCAGCAATGAATCGCTGAAATATTATGGAAATGTACCGTGTAGGTTAAATGTTGCATTTTATTTACACACTACATCTAATCAGAACAATGCTTCAGTATACAGAAAATCAAAGCGCTGAACGCTGAAAGACTGCGGCTTGCCATATTAAGTTTAAGGTCACGACAAAATATTAGCATATTTTCAAGAAAACTAGTTCTTCATTAATAATGATTCAAACTGCTGTAGTTTATGAGCGATAAGTTGTTAACATGTTATGTCTTATTTAACATGTTATTTAAAATAAGCAATGCATGAAACAAACGACAGACTGATGATGTGAAAAAAAATCATCTTCGATGCCATTAATAAACGTTAAAACAAAGCGTTAATATAAAGAAACGAATATGTGATTACAGTAAAAGCTCTATGTTTTCGGACACGATAAATTTTCTGACACCATCTTTTTGGGCCAAAATAATATTTGTTTGTCACTATATATTTTCGGACATTCTGATTTTAACCCAGAATTAAATAATCTAAATTTTCGGACATTTTATATGACAATGGTATTTTAGCAGAATTCTAACCTGTTTGCGTTAATCCGGTGACACATCGCACATGTGTTTTAACCACCGGGTCGTATGAAGGTCATAAAACCTGGCAGATGAATGAGTGGAGGCGGTGGACCATTACATTAGCGTTATTGGGTAAAGAGCCATGTGCCATAAATCATGGGTTTATTGTACGATTTTATTGACCTGGAACTCATAAATCTCCGGTAGCGCTCGGCTGTTTTATTTATATCGGTTTAACTTTTATCAAGCGTGTAAAGCACGGATTCCATAGTCACATAACAAAAAAACCCACCAAGTGTCAGGAAGAATAGCGCGGTGGATAGCGTTTTAGACTTCCCTGAATCACAATGACTGTGGTTCGAATCCAGCCAAAATCTTTCTTTTTTCTTATTTTCTTTTACTTATTCACTTATTCTCGTGACATTTTTTCTTTATTCTGTTTTCTTTCCTTTTGTATTTTTCTTAGTTTAAATATTTTATGTACATAAAAAATGCATACACAAAAACTCTGTTTCGCGCGCAGTATCGATGCAGCTCTTTTCTGTGTCAGAATCGAGGTTGATGATGAGTTTCCGCGACATGACATCACCAAAATGATCAATTAAATAAAAAAAAAAATTAAAAAAATGAATAAATCAAAATTGCCTGTTCTGGGATTCGAACCCAAGACATCATGCTTACAAACTTTGCATATTTACCACTGCGCTACAGAAGCAACTGTTACGTAGTAAAGGATTTAATAAATAAATATTCATGTCTGAGTCTCCTATATGGGTTAGTAGCTTAAAATAGATTTACGAAAATACACGGAATATTCATGAGTGCCAGGTCAATAAAATCGCACAATACCCGATTGTGTATACCGGTAGTGATATCGATTATTAAATATGCTGTTTTAATTATCGTATTAAGGAATCTTTATTTACCAATAAATTCTGCTTAATGTATCCACAGTTGTTGTCATAGCG
The DNA here is from genome assembly GCA_027627225.1 of Congeria kusceri. Taxonomy (NCBI): domain Eukaryota; kingdom Metazoa; phylum Mollusca; class Bivalvia; order Myida; family Dreissenidae; genus Congeria; species Congeria kusceri. Next base: position 14,840,883 of record CM051039.1, read on the forward strand.
TCTATACATTTTCGGACACCTGTAATTTGGGAATATTTTTGTGTATCCAAATGTTCGGACTCGAAAAATTGTAATTATTTTATGTGTCCGAAAACATACAGCTTTTACTGTATGCTTAAAGGATCGAGATGAATGCGCCACTGTCTGTACCGGTACAAAAAAAGTATTGGCTGAAATTTCACTTCCGAAAGTCCTATATGCATATTTCAAACGTGCTACTGTATTATTTTCCAGTTGACATTAATACAATGGATAAAACTACGAAAGCTTACCACAATGTATATAGTACACGACCTCCGCGCGTGACCTTTGAGACGCGAACTGGAACTTACGCCATGTAACGTAATTATGTACTTTACCAGGAACAACATACACAGAAACATACGGAATTGGCAGAATAGGCTTTGTACTTGTAGATGAATATAAGGCTATGTTGATTGTTCTTTATTGTTTTATTCGGATCTATTTCTTGTCATCTCTGAATTAATTTATTGATAGTATTTAATAGACCAGTGACTGAGTCCACTGATAACAAGGTATTGTTTCGCGGTTCTGATTGGTGGTGTGATCAGTGATCTACCCTGCTCCACGATATTAAAAGCAGTGAAGCAGGGGAAGCCACTGTGCAATTGCTATCCTGGCTTTCGATTTGCGGTAATAAAGACTGCGGCTTTCGCCGGAGTCTAAAACCACGCATCTAGTAACTCAACATTTAAATGCAATGTTTCAAAGAGCTAGCAACGAGTAAAGAATCAACAGTTGCTATTGGTTTATAATAATTCAAATATAATACATTGATGTTTATAAATGAATTATTAATTTCATTCTTTACTTTAATACAATTAAATTAAGATTTCCTAAGTCAACAACAATAAAATATTGCGTAATTCAGTAATAACAAAAAGTACAAAAAAGGTTGTAAACTACCTGTTGATAGATTACAACTTATTGTGTACGCATACAGCAGTACTTAACATACATAATCACAATGTGCCACTCGAATTCTGAAAGTACAATTTGTCTGATGTTACATTTTTGTGTAGGTTTTTGTTCAATATTCCTTTTTTTGTGGGTCTTACAACTGTGATTAAATAATTTACTGATCATGCAGCACTTTCTGGTTACTTTTAAGAAACAGAAGAATACTAGTGTTTTTCGGATAAAAAACAACAACAAAAAGCAAAGAAGTAACGTAAGATTAATAATGATGTGTGAGGAGAAAATAGAGTTGTAGTTTAGTAAGGGAGTATTGTGTGCCCTACTGATCTTGTCAGCTAAATGACGGATAAATATTATCATAGACGCCGAATATCGTGTTTAAACATATTTCTTTATGATTGTATACGTATTTTTACAGATCTTTAAAAGTGCTTAAATGTTAAGGTTTTTCTCAAAAGTGCTTATAATGGACTCACAAAGTGCTTAGAATGGACTCAAAAAGTGCTTATAATGGACTCACAAAGTGCTTATAATGGACTCAAAAAGTGCTTATAATGGATTCAAAAGGTGCTTATAATGGACTCACAAAGTGCTTCTAATGGAATCAAAAGGTGCTTATAATGGACTCAAAAGGTGCTTATAATGGACTCAAAAAGTGCTTATAATGCACTCAAAAGGTGCTTATAATGGACTCAAAAGGTGCTTATAATGGACTCAAAAAGTGCTTATAATGAACTCATAAGGTGCTTATAATGAACTCAAAAGGTGCTTATAATGAACTCAAAAGGTGCTTATAATGGACTGAAAAGGTGCTTATAATGGACTCAAAAGGTGCTTATAATGAACTCAAAAGGAGCTTATAATGGACTCAAAAAGTGCTTATAATGGACTCAAAAGGTGCTTATAATGAACTCAAAAGGTGCTTATAATGGACTCAAAAAGTGCTTATAATGGACTCAAAAGGTGCATATAATGGACTCAAAAGGTGCTTATAATGGACTCAAAAAGTGCTTATAATGGACTCAAAAGGTGCTTATAATGTACTCAAAAGGTGCTTATGATGGACTCAAAAAGTGCTTATAATGGACTCACAAAGTGCTTATAATGGACTCAAAAGGTGCTTATAATGGACTCACAAAGTGCTTATAATGGACTCAAAAAGTGCTTATAATGGACTCAAAAAGTGCTTATAATGGACTCAAAAGGTGCTTATAATGGACTCAAAAGGTGCTTATAATGGACTCAAAAAGTGCTTTTTTGCACCTGGAAGATAAAATTGTGCTTGCAAATTGACTACTTTTGCTGCAAAATTTTAAACACAACATAGCACAAGAAATATCTTGTCAAAACGATATTGAACGTTTGTGGTGGTTGTATAAAGGTGTAAATTGAACGTCCTAGATTTTTATTTAAATATGTAGATTTGCTGTTTTAACAACGATAAATGTATTTATCCGTCTCATTACTGCAGACATTTTCCAGAAAGGTTTGTGAAGGTGATTCACCTGTGGTCGACTCATACTTTGCAAATTCTATGAAGTCTTCTCTGACAGACTTGTTGGTATTATCGAGACTATTCCAATTTACTAATAAAAATACCAAAAGGGAAGTTACTCTGATATCACTGTAAAAAAAAGGCGGGGCTCCCTTGTAGTCCTGATGATTCAGTACAGCAACGCCTTGCATACAAGTCGATGTAATTAAAAATAGCCACCGATGTATTTATGTAGAACCGGGTATGCCTTATATATTTTTATGTAGTGTAGTCCAGCCAATACACCTAACCCTCCTGGACAACGATGTTAATGCATGGTATTTTGGTATTTTATTTCACTTTTGTTTTTGACGATTTACAACAATAATAGTTTTACTCACGTGCGTACGTGCCCAGCAGTGCGCCTAGTAAAAATCAGAGCATTCTTTTTGCCAAACATCTGCACCTAAACTTCTGTAGCTATAACAGAGCTTTAAGAAATATCTCATTATCAGATCGTTCAGTAGGAAGATACTGAACTCCAGATGGGCATACAAATTAGCGTTTTTTGTAGTTATGCATAAACGGTAAAACATGCGTAAAACCATCACTATTTGCATAGAACACGATCATTGAAAAACTATATAAAAGCATTGTTTTTCGTGTAAATAAAACACACGTGTCCTATTTTGTAATATGTTCTATACGATTATGTAAGAAAATCGTGTATTTGTGACAGTTTGTACGATTGGAACATCTGGATGTATGTTTTTAATTTCCCGCTTGATTACAAGTGTTTTAGTACTATCTTTGTTACCAGGCAGGTAGGAAGGGTGCTTCACAGACCATTGTAGGAATGATCTACGGATGTTTTGAGCTGGTCATCGTTGTTTCATCCCCTATATTTGGAAATTACGTAAGTGTTTTTGTCACAATATGATACCAGCATAATTATGTAGGTTTTTCAGTGTAGCTGTTTAATCCAACTTTTGACCTTCCCAAGACCTTCTCAACATCCAATCAAATGTAGCGAAAATTTCTAGAAAGGAGTCCCGTATGAATAAATCATAATATCGCATCGGCTAGTTTCAAAATATGCACACTGCACTGATCATAAAAGAAGGGGAGCAAGAAACCAAAACTATGGAGGATATAGGGCCTATATTCGTATTAGATTTAGAATACTGATGGCAAACATCATATACTGTTATTTATTAAACACAGTTCATTCTCATTACTTTGGAGAGCCTCTTCTATATTCGTATGAAACAGGCTCACGATAAATAGCAATTGTGTCTAAGGCCCACTATAAATAGCAATTATGTCTAAGGCCCACTATAAATAGCAATTGTGCCTAAGGCCAACTATAAATAGCAATTGTGTCTAAGGCCCACTATAAATAGCAATTGTGTCTAAGGCCCACTATAAATAGCAATTGTGCCTAAGGCCAACTATAAATAGCAATTGTGTCTAAGGCCCACTATAAATAGCAATTGTGTCTAAGGCCCACTATAAATAGCAATTGTGTCCCCAACATATGGACGGCGTATATTGCTAGGGCATGTTGACCCGACGCTGATGGATGCACTGACTCTGCACTTCAAGGTCACTGTAAGGTCAATCTTTCTTCGCTATAATTTTTTTTATAAAGTTTAAAAGGCAAGAGTCTTGAAAAAAATATCGTTTTTGGCATGTTTTTAGATTATGACGTTACAGCACAATGAGAATTTTAGCCAAAACTTCGTATTTTCAAACATTTGAACATGTGTGCATAATTTTGAAAGAAATGTAGTAGTTAATAAAATCCCTTGCCAAGTATTCGCCGATGCTGAATGTGTTTATTTGTGTATTGTCTACACATTATTTTCTGCGTTTATGTCTTCATCTTGAATATAAAATAATCCTTAAAAAATTGAAGAGAAACGTATTTATTTTTAATGTTAGAAACAACAAAGTGACGTAAATAATAAATAAGTATATGTTGGGAGGCGTATAGTTTTACTTTAATGTGGTCACTGTCTGCCGTTAAAATATACTCAGTCATGTGACGGATAAATAAATTATAAGTTAAAAACACACCAAGTTACACATTATTCGGATTTAAATGTCTTTATTATGAAACTTAATTCAATTCACATTCCTTAGTTTCAACATTTCTATAGATACAAAATATCATTTGAAAAATATTTATTGTTACCAGAATACTGAATTGTGTTATAAGTTTACTTCACGGAAGAGAGTTATTCCTTTATTCTAATTACTCCAAAAAGTTATAAATTATTATAGTTGATTAACCTCTATCCTTATCCCAATTCAACGGGCATAGGCAAATAGAAATGCATAATTATTGCAATAAGAACATTTAAATTCTTAAAACATAGAGAATATAATGTTTCTATAAGTCTTACTGGCTCGGGTAGTTCCTACTTTGAGGAAATGTTCTAATCCTAAATACATGTATAATGTCTTTGTTTTCTCACCAATATATTGTATGTATAGGCTATAAATTTGCATTATGCTGTTTATTGCCTAATAACGATTAAGTTATGTTATGTTATGTTAATCTTACGATTTTCAGATTTCAAAGATTGGTTGCAAGTTTATGTATGTCTCCGGAATCATGGTTTGCGGTGTTTGTACATTTCTTTTTGGGTAAGACATTTGCTATAGTTTACAGCTGCAACGATTTAGCCATGGCTGCATTTGATTCGATTTCGATTTCAAACATAATTTAGTTGAATATTTCGATTCGATTCATATTTCCTCTGTACATGCTTGTTTTTGAGTATTCATGTGTCACGACTTGCAATATAGAAAACGTAAATAGATTTTTTTTTCAATTTTGTATTATTAATGCCATTGTATTGGTTTATTCCAATATAAATAAGAACACTTAAATGTACATGCAGTACAAAAAAAGAGCAAACATGATGTCATGGTAAATTTGCATAATTAATTTACAAAAACACCATAATATTAATTATCAGTTTTATGACAAACCAGCTATTAATGTATAAAAGAGAATCGAATCCAAATTGGTTCATTTACTATCGACAGTCGAATAGGACCATTAACAATCGATTTATTGATGCATCGAAAGAATTGTTGCCGCTCTAGTTTATTTGTCAGGCAGCTGCTTTGAATTGTAATGATTTGTCATTCTAAGCAAAATACACTGTTTACATTTCAAAGTCATCAGTTGTACCCGCAGATATAAGGCTTCTACATGATTGCCTAATGCCGGATATAATTTATCATTGTTACTTATATTGGCTTTAAAATGAGTCTCATTACAGAATTGACAAGTAAAAGGGTTTTGTATATACACTGAACAATTGATGTTTGAATAAATAAATGTAATGAATGTATACTGTTTTTACAGTTTATCTAAATAATATTCTGCAAATTTTAAAGTTTTGGTTTTGTTAGGTTTCTTTTCTGACAATATAATGTTTCAATAACTTAATATTTGTGTTACGCATTCAAAATCAATGTATTAGTCATTTTGGTAAGGTAAGTGTATAAACTGAAAACTGTAAACCTAAATAATGTGTATATGTGTCATAAAAGACTGGTATTTAATGTCGTCAATATCATTTAAGAACATTAGACATGTCGCCGGACGGAACAATTTTCATAGTGATGTGTTTCCTGTGTCGAACTGTAAACGGGCTAGGATATACGGAGTATTTAACGGCACTGTTGGCGCTGCTCGCCTATGAGTTCCCCGACCATGTGAACACGGTCATGGTAGGTTTTTGTTTGTTTGGATTGTTCGCCGTATTCAGCAGTATTTCAATCATTTAACGGCGGTAGGTTAACCTACTTACACTTTTCCTGGGTAAACCAGTACTAAGTGCACAAACTTATGCCAGTAACTGACAACTGCCCGACTTGAATCAGAGGTAGGGGAAGAATGGCCGTAGAAATAATTTACTGACCAATCCCGACACAAGTTACGTGGCCGGGCTGGGAATCGAACCCGCGATCCTCGAATTTGTCGTCCAGCGCTCTACCAACTGAGCTAGCCGGCCCGGCGTCATGGTAGGTCGGTGCTAAGGCAGCGCTTTGCATGGCTTCATCACAGGCTTTGATCACTTGTGGCAAATACATGTTGATTATATGAACTTATTGTGTATTTGCGTAGTTTGATTTATAAGTAGAGTATAAGTACTGTGCTCTCCATTCTGTTTGACATCAAGTGTCATTGCATATCATCATTTTTGGCAGCTTATATATATAGTTAAGACGGCCGCACACTAATAAAGATATGTCAACTGTCAGATACTTCTATCATACTTTTGCTATAATTAGTAAAACCAGTGCAAGATGGGAATCAAGGTTTTTATTTGCTGTATTTCTTTAGGTTTTAAGACCAGGGGTAAAATGACCCCTAGCGTGAAATTTTGAAGGATTTAAATGCAATACTAAAGTTGCAGTAATATTTCGGTTGCTGCAAATTTTTTTAATGCTTACCAAATGGACATTTGTGCTTATGAAAGTTAAGAACTGGGCAAAAGGCACCAGTTAAGTATGGTAAAAATTTAAGATTATTTTTCTAGTGCTTTTCTGTTGGCAAATCGAAAGCAGTGAATCAAAGTAGTATTTGTTATAGTAAAAGCGTGTAAATTGCAATTTGCTTGCATCAGAAACGCAGCATTCTGCATACATTCATATCCCTTCTGGATTTTTTCAGGGTTTGCTGGAGACCTTCAATGGACTGGGTGCGATGGTAGGACCCTCAATCGGGGGTGCTCTATATGAGGTATTATAAAATGGTATCTAATTGGTAATACTTAAGTTTCCAGCTAATATATTTGTACAGAAGTCATCAAGTAGCTTACAACAAATAGATTAACATGTTCTGGGCTGGTATTTATAAAGAATCTTAGTCAAAAAGTAAGAACAATCTTAAAATTATCAATTTAATTATTAGATTCTCTGACAAAGTAATGCATTTCTGGAAGATTTTGACACAGAGTTTGCAATATAATTCAAAGTGTATTAATATTTAGCATTAGTCATGAAAATGTTCCAAAGAATAGTGTTTTAACCACAAATTCTAATTTTGACTTATGTTCAACTTAAGTTAAGAATGGCATAAGAATCTTTATAAATATGGGCCCTGTAGAATATGTTGCTTGCTAAAAAGACCTATTAAACTTTCATTATAGATAGATGTTCTTTATACTTTGTTCCCATTTCAGACAAAGTTGGTAATCACTCCAAATTTAAAAAAAAATATTTTTAATAGAAATGAATCATTGATCAACTGGGAAAAATCTCATTTCCAAGAACAGTCGTTTAAAATTATGTAACTTGAATACCTAATTCTATCATAATATGAGCACAGTGCAAAGTGCAGGTGAAATTTTTGTTCTCTACATAATATAATACCCCCGCAAGCTTAAGCATTTATGCCTCGATTACTCCAGCAGATGAGTTGCAGGTTTCACTCTGCTCTTCGCCAAAATTAGCCAAATGTTACAAATTTAAATATTTTGCTAATGAAATTTCAATTGGGCTACTACATTTACTTTGTAGAAACGTGAAATGTTGTCAAGATTAACTATTTTTATCAAAACTCCTGGAATTTGTCCATTCAAACATGCAGATATATTATAACTGACACAATTTTAGCACCAGGGAACAAAGTGCTCCAATGTAAGCTTTTGTTGTAATTGTTGTCCGTTCTCCGTCTCCGTCTGCCGTAAACATTTTATTTCTAAATTCTTTTTTGAAACTGCTTGGTGGCGATGTACTAAACTTGACTAGAATGTAACTCGGGTGATCTTGTAATAGAATGATTTAATGTATTTTGATTTGTTCACAAACAGGGCCACCAGGAGGCGAGACCTTATTTCCTTTAATGGCTGGCTATAATGACATCTTTGAAAATCTTTTTTTGTCAGAAACCACTTGCGAGATGTAGAGATTATTTGATAAAAATGTCCCTGTGAGACCCTCTACCAAATTCCTTAAAATTATTTTGATTTCTTAAAGGACATGACTGTAAGAGGTCCATCGTTGACGTACGTTGTTAACGTTTTACTTCAAGTATCTATGAACACACTATTTAATTTTACAAGCCATTATGATTCGTTGACCTGAAGTGAGCGAATGAGTGACATGTGACCTAGGGCCATTTTGGCCTTCTTTTTTTACTTCAGCTTGGAGGTTTTAAGTTGCCGTTCATCGTCTTTGGTTCTACAATACTACTAAGTGGCATGTTAACAGCCTATGCCATTCCTCCCATTGGTGGTAAGTAGCATATACATGTACCTTCAAATTGCACCTTTAACTTATTTTTAAAATTGTGCGTCTGCGAAAATATTTTTAAACATCTCATTCTTAAAGATGTGTGATAATATTTGTAGGTAATTAAGTAAAATACCAACATAAATATATCAGTATGTAGTACTAGTATATATTAACCAAATACTGTGTTTCGCCATTTTGTGAAGTAATTGGCTCCACGGCAATAGATCTGCAATTACTGTACACTTAGTATATTTTAACCAAATTATTGCTAGATTGTGGCAATGAAGTAAAATATATCTACAAAATCAGACCTGCATACAGTCTACTTAAACTAAGTGGCAAAGAAGTAAAATGGATACATAAATACATCTATGTTCAGTTTATTTTTACTAATTGATTGCTATTTTGGCGGTAAAGAAGTTCGTTTAGCTAGAGCTACATTAACCAAGTTGTTACATGTTTAAATAGAATAGATAATTAATTTTACTGCTCATGTTTTGAGCTTGTGGCATTAATTAACAAACATTTCTTCAATTTAGTACGCCCCCCCCCCCCCCCCCCGTCGAAGACGGTTTATTGGTTTGCTAATGTCCGTTGGTCGGCCTGTCGGTAAACCAATTTCGTTTTCGCTCTCTTAGTCCAACAGTTTCATCCAACCTTCACGAAACATCATTAAAATGTTTGTAATAATAATATCTCGACCAAGTTCGATAATCAGCCAAATCGGGGCAGGAATTATGGAGCTATTGCCCTTGAATTTTCTGAAATTGGCCTTTGTAGCCTTTTCCGCTCGCCAACTGTCAGTTTTCTCCAACTGTCAGTTCTCATACCTTCTTCGCCAAACGTCAAGAAAATGTTTGTAATAATAATATATTGGCAAAGTTCGATAAACAGTAATAATTGACCATAGTCAGTTCTCTTGGATCGTAATAGTCAGGGGCGTATACATATATAGGGCAAAATCAAATGTACGCCCGTGTGCACGTTATTGAAGGTTATTCCCTTCTATATTGGGTACCTATCATGTAAATGAAACGTGAAAGTATCGGAAAATTAATATAAAAAGGATTCACATATTGGCAAATTGATATTCACCATTAACATATCGATTCAAGAAGAAAGATACATACTATATAAAGTGGCTAAACGACACTACTGACATAAAAGTATATTCGAAATAACATGTCATGTATGAATAAGCATCAGTTGAAATGGCAAAACGTATTTAGCGTTCGTAAGGCTTATCATTCATAATTTGTACAACACGTTTTTCAATTACATTTTGTGTTAAAATGCACTATCAAACATGCAAGCCTCTTAAGCCAATAGAGTTTAGCTAGACAAACTTTTGATCCGATGATGATGGATTCGATCTTCTGCGGAGTCATACTATTTTGTTCGTTTTATGTATTTCTTGACAGAGAAATATGTGTTTGCCAGTCCAGATGCTTTACATTTTGAGGTTAACCCGGTTTATGAGAATCTGTGAATAAGTATTGAGTGCAGTAATGAGACGGATATTTGCATTTTTGTTGTTAAACCACCAAATCTACGATTTATCAGTTTAGTTATTTATTTAGGAATTTCAATTTTCACTCCATACAAACCATGACCACAAACGCCGCCTATCGTAATTTACTTGTTATTTTGAAATAAAATTGCCGTTTTGCAACGACGAATACTTGTCATTCGGTTCGAGCTACCGTTGCGCATTTAATAGGCAAATACGTACTTCACAGCGGAATATACTTACAATGTACCTTGTTTGTACTTTTGTTATGCTCCCCGAAATTTTTTCGGGGGAGCATATAGTCGCCGGTTTGTCCGTCCGTCCGTGCCTCCGTCCGTCCCGTTTTCTTGTCTGGAGCATTTCTCAGCAACTACTGTCTAGAATTCAATGAAACTTCGCGGAAAGCTTCATTGCTAACAGGAGGTGTGCACTGAACCAGGACGTTCCACTTCAATGATTTTACTCAGAGCAATGGGACTTTGAAGATTTCTCAAATAAGCATTTAGTACACAATTCTTGTTTGGTCTGTTTCTACGCAACAACTGGCCAGAATTTAATGAAACTCATGGGAGGCTTCATTACCCAGAGGATGTGTGCAATGAGCCAGGCCGTTCTGCTTCAATGATTTTTCTCAGAGTAACGGGACTTCTAAAATAAGTATTTAGTGCACAGTTTGTGTCCAATCTATTTCTACATAACTACTGGCCAGAGTACACATAAGCTTTGTTATCAAAAGGAGGTGTACACTGAACGAGGACGTTCTGCTTCAATGATTTTTCTAAGAGATGTGGGACTTTAAAGGTTTCTGAAATTAGAATAAAGTGCACAATTCTTGTCCGGGCTATTTCTCTGCAACTACTGGTCAGAATACAATGAAACTGTATGTGATGCTGTATTATGCGGCGTCGACTATTCGTTTGCGCTCTCTAACTTGAGAGCGGATTGAGCTGTTGTATTGAAACTTCATACACAGATACCTTAAAGCACGACCTCGCTTGGGATTGCATATGGGGTGTGTGTGGTCAAGGTCACTGTTGCTAAAAATAGAAAAAAAGAATTTCTACTCAATAACTTGAGAACGCATTGAGATATTTAAATGAAACTTAATTCATAGATACCTTATTTTGAGACCTCGCTAGTAATTGCATATGGGGTTGGTGGGGTCAAGACCAAGGTCACTGTTACTACAAATAGAAAAACGGTTTCTGCTCAATAGCTTGAGAACGCATTGATATATTTTAATATAACTTAATGCATAGATACCTTATATTAAGATCTCGCTTGAAATTGCATATGGGGTGGGTGGGGTCAAGGTCACTGTTACTAAAATAGAGAAACGGTTTCCCCTCAATACCTAGAGAACGAATTGAGATATTTCAATTAATCTTCCTACATAGGAACCTTATATGAAGACCTTGGGATTGCATATAGGTTAGAAACCACTAAATCATTGTGTAGCCCTCCGTGGTCCATTCAAAAGTAGTGCCTATTACTAAAGAGTTTCTCTTCTCTTCGGCCATAAAATTCATCTAGGTATCTCAGACATGCCTTTTGTGGTAATTTCTATCATCCTATGCGTGTCTGCAACATTGTGGTGCATATCATTGGAGGCTAACATGAAAGGTGAACTGTTGGGGTGTGTTTTCTGTGGTATGGGGCTTTTGGCGAAATATGACTGCCGAAACACTGTTTTCTACCGGTGCCTGCATTCAAGTGAGATGCATATTCTTAAAAGTAACATGACGTATCTTTGTTATTGGAAATCTTAGAAGAGGACAGATTGATCTTTAAATTGATACCAGGTTTGCACAATCTGAAATAAAGGAAATGCTAGGAAAATGCTTGGAAAGTTTGCCGTTTTATAATGGGACCCTATGGGAATTGGATTTACTGGTTTATAACCTTTAAGAAAACGAGGGACCGGCCCTTTAGGGTCCACTTATACATAAAATCACTATGTAACTATGTTACTATGTTATTTTATTGCGTTTATTACTTTTCACGGAAATAAATGTGAATAATATCGTAACTGACACGTTATCTACACTTTTTAAAGCGAAACCTATTTTTTCGGGTAAAGAAAAGTACGGAAACTCGCCTTATTTAGCTCACAGCACATCGAATCATGTTATACGCGAATATTACACGTTTTATACCTTATTACTGTCCATTGCATTAAAATAGGTCTAAATGAACTGGTATTTTGACTGGTTTATGTGATTTAGGTGCGACGTTTAGTTCACGCTCCCCATACAATCCAAGTACTGAAGCGCAAGCCAGATGGCTTATCATGTGTCATTCTCAAATGCGTTTTGGGGGCATTTTTACTTAGCGGATCGACCTGAAATTTTGCATTTGTGGTACAAGTAGGTTAATAATGACGTAGAGTAGTTTTCTTCATGATAGCAAAATGTTGAGTTTTCTTTAAGGTTAGATACCAGTAAATCATTGTGTATCCCTCCGTGGTCCATTCAAAAGTAGTGCCTATTACTAAAGAGTTCCTCTTCTCTTCGGCATAAAAGCCATTGAGGTATCTCAGACATGCCTTTTGTGGTTATTTCTATTATCCTATGCGTGTCTGCAACATTTTAGTGCATTTCATTGGAGGCTAACTTGAAAGGTGAACTTTTGGGGTGTGTTTTCTGTGGTATGGGGCTTTTGGCGAAATATGACTGCCGAAACACTGTTTTCTACCGGTGCCTGCATTCAAGTGAGATGCATTTTGGTAGAAGTAACATGACATATATTTTTATTGCAAATTTTGGCAGAGGACAGATTGATCTTTAAATTGATACCAGGCTTGCACAATCTGAAATAAAGAAAATGCTAGGAAAATGCTTGGAAAGTTTGCTGTTTTATAATAGGACCCTATGGGAATGGGATTTACTTGTTTCTAACCTATTCACGATTTCGACATTGTCAAATCACGCGTAAGGCCACAACAAATTGATCAGATGTTCGTCGGATTTGCCGCACCTTAAAATCGTAAATCGAAAAAAAAAAATGTTTCTTTTTATTTTGCGCACGCACCTACAATTTTGCCCCGCATCCGATTTTTAAACTGAAGTTTTCATCAACGAGTCTCATTTTACGTTAAACGCCGACTTTAACCAAATCATAACAAGCAATTGGTACTGATATAGACGTGAATAAGGCACTTTGCGGCGACTGGTTAATGTCCAGAGGACATAATTTATGACCGAGACCTTTATTCGCCAACAGCCAGTCTGGCACAACTGCCGTGTGTATTTGGACTCGGCAATTTGTTATCACGTTTTATCAAACTTGTGAAAACACAACGAGCTGTTTGTCAGCATTCATTGCCTAATTAAAGATGATTGCTAGCAAGCTCTCGTAATATCAGCAGATAATTCACAGTTAATTAAAGGATTATCTTGTTGATAAAGGATAAATTGGATGTCTGGATTATTCAAATGGACTGATTATCGGGTATGTTTACATTTCGGACAGTTTTGACCAGCGGTTTGTCCTTGATTTCTTACTTCTAATATCCACACCATATAAGTTGTTTCTGACATGTCCATTTTATAAATTCAACGTATCTGTTTGGTGTACATTTTGTTCAGCCTTTGTATATTAAGGTACATTTAACAGGGCAAGCCAAGTCATTATGTTAGTTATTAATTTCAATTTAGTTATGGATTATGTGGAGCGTATGTTTACATAAAAAATAATTATCCAAGTTTACTGCAATAAACAATTAAGAAAATTTTAATATAAAAATCTAAATATACTATTGCTTTTGTTAATGCCATAATGCAATTAATATACTGCACAGTGAAGTATAATTTTATAACAATTAAAACAGTAAGATATAACCATTCCCTGACACGAAACACGCAACGATGTTGCGAGTCGATTTAAAAAATTGGCTCAAGAAAAATAAGAGCCAGTGTGAGTCGTGGTTTACTGTTTTAAAAAAATGGTGGCGTCCAGTTGTTTCGTCGTGTCATTTTAAAGATACAGATCTTATACTAGTGATTCCTAAATTGTTTTGTGTTTATTGTATGACATTTTATATTCATGTTATTAAATTGTTGGTAGTGAATGACTTGGTGTATCAAATATCTATTTTGATAATGACAATTGCCTCGTATAAGGTCTACTTTCTTCTAGTTAAGATATGGCTATTTAGTATTTACTGCCGCGTGTTAATTTAATAGCAGAATCACTATTGTTGACTTGCTGCACAAAACCTTTCGCAGGACATGGTCGAAGAAGAAATGGAGAAATTAGTTGCTTAGTTTATTACATATATATTGATTTTGACAACAATTTATGGAACAGAGCAGACGAAGAAGAAATTATTGACAAGATATCAAGTTATGATGGCGTTTGGGAGTAATTTTTAAACACTATGGGCAAGATAGGATTTTTTTTATTTTGCGCTTTTCGCTCGCCTCCGATTTTATCGAAAATGGAAAAAAATATTTTTATTTTTATTTCGCTCGCTCGCTCCAATTTTTTTTGGACAAAATCCGTAGAACAACTGATCAATTTGTTGTGGCCTAACGAGACTGGCGAGATAACGCGAGAGTTTGAGGTCAGGGGGGTTCCGTGTTCTCGCTCTAAAGTAAACATCGATCAGCTGCTGATGCAGTTTCACATAAGCTGCTATTACAACTCAAAATAAACAATTAATTAACGTTATATGAAGACGTATTGCTTTAATTAACGATTTTAATGTTTACACACATAATTTAGACACGGCTAAATAACAGTATTAATGATAACACGAGCAGTGTGTCAAATAGGCAAACATGAACAAGAAACACCACACCAAACCTACGTTTAGAAGTAAACAATACAACTCTTTTGACATGCTACTTTGAAAAACTCCACCCACCTATTTTTTAAACATTTAACAGGTCAATTTTTCAAACATTTACTTCGTACTAAACGTGTAAATAAAATAGCCTAACATTGAGTACATGTTCATGGACCCAGAAAATGTGTTTTATTTGATTTCATGAGTCGGGTTTCTCACAGATATATTGATTTAATGTATATATCATTTTAAAATGACATTTGTTCTTTCGACAATTGCAACCCGAATGCAAACCGGGCCCAACTAGCAATGTTGGTAGAGAGCTGGACTGCCAATCCGGCTGTTCGCGAGTTCGAGCCCCAGCCCGGCCACATAACTTGTGTGGGATTGGTCAAAAGATAATTTCTACGGCCGTTCTCTCCCTATCTCTGCTTCAAGAATGGCAGTAAATAATTTTATTAAAGTATGTACATTTGGTACTGATCAACCGCTTAGATAGACTGAGGAAAATCAGTAGGTTAAGTGTCCGTTGTAAAGTCTGTCATTGTAGTAGATTTGCTGCAATATATGCAAGATGAGTCCTGCAGTTCCACATAATAGACATGTGTCCTACTAGTACCATCATAAGAAATATATGCAGCTTAATTATCTTCACTTAATAAACAACCCAAGAAGAAGAAAGTCCATGTCACCGGGGTATTCTCCTTTAATCATAAGCTATAAGTATAAAGCATTTCAAAAGCACATCCACAGCACACAAATACACAAAATTACATAAAGTATTCAATTTTACTGAAACAAGTATCACAAAAAAAACATCAGTAATGCTCAACGCATGGAACTGTTTTAATTAGTATATTCCTGTGTAGAACCAGTACTTAAGTCACTTTTTCACAAGTTTTAGTATACTACAGTAAAAAACCAAGCAGGTTCATCACCAGCTATTGAGTTGGGCTGATACCCCGGACATTTCCAGTTTACCCATTTTGAACAGGAACTTGGACAGTCACAGTTAACGCTGGTTCCAATGTCACAATGAAAAATTTTTCTATAGAATATATATAGCTACTTCCCGAAGTGGTTTTACACAAAATCGCAAAGCGGTCAAGGGTCATCGCCCGGTAGACTGAATCGACAAAGATGATTATTCAGTCACCAATGGATCACTTTTCCACTGTCTGCGGATTCCGGAATGTTTCGCACCAATTATTTTTGTTCCGAGCATGTTTCTACTTGAAACTTTGTATGCGCACAGATGTGTGATTACTGACTACTTATGACAATCCATCAACAACCATCTATTATGATAACAACAATTCGTTAACATTATTATTTTAAATATATTCACTTGAATTTAGACAATTAACAATATTACTTAACTTGAACACACATTACATAGTATTTATATATTTTTTATAAATGTAATTGTATCAGTGGTGTTGTGTGTCACAATATGCTAATTCAAGACAGGATACTACAGTCAGGTGAATAATCCCCTGGAAAATCACGGTCAGACATTCCAGATTCTGTTTGTGATGATTTAAACATATTTTATTTCCAAAAAGTCTATAATGACATTATTACAAAATTATACATTATTTTTAGACCAAACATATATATTGGAAAACGGGTTAGACCTAAAGTTCTACAACATTATCGAGGGTCTTTCCCTTAGGATAGAAGTTGCATGTTATGATGGTGACAGACGTACATACATATGTCATTCACAAAATATACAAAAGATAAACGCAATAGTGACATATGATATTAATTTCGTTCGGGAAATGAGAATTAAAATAATTATAAAAAAAAAAAAAAAATAATAATAATAATAATAATAATAATAGTAATAATAATAATAATAATGGTGATGATATCGTATGCAGTTTAAGATAGCTTAAAGATAGTAATAACGACAGTAATAACGATAGTAATAAGTCCTAGTAATAAGTCATGTCCAGCAAGAAGATAAGTGTTAGCTACGTTTTGAATCGCTTTGTCGTATTAATATATTTGTGAACTTCGTTAAAAATAAAGGTGTTGTCTTCATTGTTTAAAGAGGGCTTACCATAAAGAATCAGCTCACAATTCAGGGGATGAAATGAATGCAGTGCATTAAAAAGAACTATTCGTTGCAAAAGGTAAATAGGACATTGAAAAAAGTAATGTGCAACATTTTCAACCTCATTTCCACATGCACATAGGGGAGAGTTTGCTAAATGGTTGTTGAATAAGTCAGAGTTTAGATTACTGCAGTTATTTCGTAAGCGGGCATGTAAAATTGATGTATTTCTATCTCCAGTATAGAAGTACTGGGGATTGTCGTCGCATAAATTAAATATTTCTTTCAAGGCAGCTTTAAATTTCGAAATGGTGTCTATGTTTCTGATATCGTTATGTAACGAATTCCATAGATTAATGGCAGATGGTAAAAACGAGCGTGAATAAAGTAATGTTCTTCTTGATAAAATAATATAGTCTTCCGCATTTCTAAGATTTCGAGAGGACTGTTCTTGAACTGTTTGTGGAAGAAGGTTAGTAAGGTAATTGGGACACTGGCCGTTGTGCATTTTGTAGAAATTAACGAGTTTGAGATAACGTCGTCGTTTGTCTAGACTTGGCCATTTAACTTCAGTATATAGATTTTTAAGCGAGACAGATCTCGTTAGTCCTGAGACAATACGCGCGGCTTCGTTTTGGATTTTTTCTAATAATTCTTTGTCGTACAATGTACAACCATCCCACACAACGCACGCGTATTCAAGTAATGGCCGCATGTGGGTGAAGAATATTTGGTTAAGACATTTTCTTGAGAGATTGTATTTAAGTTTTCGCATAGCTCCCAGGATTTTCGACGCGGATTTCAAAATGTTATTAATGTGATTGTTCCATTTGCCGTCGCTGCTTAACGTCAGACCAAGATGTTTGTGATTTTCAACAATTGTTACGGGTACATTACCAAACACTAATTTAGGCAAAGGAACATTCTTTTGTGTTGTAAATAAAATTGCTTCAGTTTTTTGGGGATTAAAATCAACAAGCCATCGTTTGGCCCAAATGTTAATCAGGCAGAGGTCATGGTTCAAAATACCCTCGAGATCAGCTAAGTTAGATGTAGTGCATGATAAAGACGTATCGTCAGCAAACAAACGGGTAATACTAAGAAGATTTTCGACAATATCATTAACGTAAATCAGGAAAAACAACGGTCCTAATACTGAGCCCTGAGGAACACCGGCATTTACTAGTAAAGACTGAGACTTAGCTGAGCCAACAAATACTTTTTGGGTACGGTTAGACAAGTAACTTTTAATCCATTGTAGTATATTTCCATTTATGCCATTTTGTTTAAGTTTGAATAAAAGACCTTGATGCCAAACTCGGTCAAAAGCCTTGGATATATCACAGAATATCATACAATTGAGTTTCTTGTCATCAATAGAACGAGCTATTTGATCAAATATATCAATCAGTTGATAGACCGTTGAGTGCCCTCTTAGAAATCCTGATTGTTTACAATAAATTAAATTGTGCGCAATAAGATGGTTGTACAAGTGTTTATATACTACTCGCTCCATAAATTTTCCTAAACAGCTTAAAAGAGAGATGGGGCGATAGTTTGAAGGTATGTTCGAGTCACCTTTTTTAAATAAGGGCATCACAAGTGCATTTTTCCATAATGAAGGAAATGTACATTCTTGTAATGATTTATTAAACAATAAGCATATTGGTTTTGCAATAGACTCGCAAGTACGCTTCATAACTAGATGACTGATTAAGTCTTCACCAACAGCTTTGTTAGTTATTAAAATTTTGAGTATGTCCAATATTTCAGTTTCAGTTACAGATACGTTATGTAAACACTCAGAAGGAAAGTGAGTAGGGACAGGAAGAACTCCCGAAGATGTGTCTAAAGTTGAAATCGATACAAAATAATTGTTTAAGCACATTGCTTTTTCTTCATCAGACGTATATATAGTTACGTTTCCATGAATGTCAACCACTTTTAAGGGCGGTATCGCATCAGAGTGCGAATGCGAATGTATGAGATGTTTTAACAGTTTCCAGTATTGTTTGCAGTTTGTTGATTTTAAATCGATTAGTGTAGTTTCAATATTGGAATAAAATTGTTCCTTTGCATGTTTGATCATGTTGTTGACTCTGTTACGAACGTGTTTGAATTTAGCCCAGTTGTTTGCAGATGGTTGTTTTATAGCGATAGCTTTAAGTCTATCACGTTTTCGCGCAAATGTACGTATCATAGAGTCGTACCAAGGTTTGTCATTAGGACGTACTGTAACAAGTTTGAATGGAATACATAATTTCGTCAGTTCTAAAAGTTTGTCCGTGAATAGAGCAGTAGCATCATCTACATTCATCATTGTTATAAAATTCCAATTTTCATTGCTGATTAAAAGATTTAATCGTTGAAAGTCTGCTCGTTTGTACAACCAAACATGCCTCTGCATCGGTTTTCTAATGACTGATGGGACTTTAATATGTGCAGCCGTGGCATGATGGTCGCTGACAGAATTGTCAATTGAAATAACCTCACTGTTTAGAACAATTAAATTATCGGAGACAATAATGGGGTCAATTAAGGTAGCAGTATTGGCAGTGACTCTGGTTGCTTCAGTTATAACGTTACTTAAATTAAATATGGTCAATGACTGTTTTAGACGGGTACAATTTTTTAGTTGGTCTTCGTTTATATCACCCAGCATAATTACATTTTGGTTCATATCCAAGGCTTTATCTATATTAGTTTCAAGGTCATTCCAAAACAGTACATTAGAGTTAGGGGGACGGTAAAAGCAGCAAATTAAAGCAGTGAGGTATCCTGTATTAATTTCAATCCATATTGTGTGCAAACGGGGACATTCTAACTCGATTACACGTCGCGACAATATAGACTCATTAACGTAAATTAATAATCCGCTAGAGTGAGGTGTATAATCTTTTCGGTGAAAACCTGCATTAAAACCTTCAATTGATAAAACATTATCGGGAACAACATCATTTAGATGAGTTTCCGTAAAACATAAAATGTCAAAATCACACAGATTACTTGTTAAATATTCAAGTTTGTTGCGAATTGACCTCACATTCAAATGCAAGACACTTAGTGCTTTGCATTCAGGTCCAGGATTAAGCTCAATATCCCCTGATACAAATAAAAGAAAACATAAAGCGTCAATTAGTAAGAGATTCATTTCGAAGACAAACGGGCGCATAATGCAGCCTGAGAGTAAGGCACGCGAGAGCCCTAAAAAGGAGAAAAATAGCAATACAAATTCACGTTTTGCACTCCACACGTAAACGAGTTTTTTACGACAACAATATTTACTTGAATTAAATAATCCCACGGTCATTCTGTATGCAGCAATATCGTTACCCATTAGGTAAAAGATGGACACAAAAACATATATGGCAGAATGGCCGTGAGGTAATAAAATAATAGATTACATGTTGTGTAACTGCTTGAGGAGAGCTGGACAGGACTAGTATCGTACATAAAAGAATAAGAATAAACAAAATACAGTGAAACATATTGCAGAGAAGGCAGTTGGATAATATAGGTTTAGCAGAAAATTTAAATCATGTTGTTAGCTGTTAATTAACATAAACAACGAGCTCTAGTTTTTTAAATTCAGTTGCCAAGATTACAAATGACAGGGCGTTTGAAGTATCATATCACTCATCGACGGTTACATATAATTGCACGAAGGCGAACAGTATATAGGGAATATCAAAAAAATAAAAAAAATAAAAATAAAGAAAAAAATTATACGGAGTATATTTGACGGACCTGTCATCACTATTGTAAAGTTCCAGTTGAACGAAACAGAAAATAAGGCCGTTTATCAAGAGCAACAATCCCTATGATAACTATCTATGCAATTTGAAAAAAGTTAGATAGTCAAAGGGATATAAGTAGTATTCAGATTAAGATATCAATATCAGTATTAAATTGATATTAAACTATTTTTTGTAGTTTGCTAAAAAAATTTAAACGGCATCAATATCACATAATGTTTAAAATACTCCCATGAGGCCGTCTATTCGAAACGAAACAATGGAAGGCCATAGGAGGTTGTTATGACACATACGAGGTGATTTGTATTGTGTATATCTGTAAATACATTTAACAGTGTATAGTGATAATGGTCGATTGAAAAAAAAACAAAAAAAAACAAAAAAAAAAACGATAGGATAAAGTGAAACAGCGTGCTTATCATCAGTAAATGTAGTAAATTCGAGTCATAATAGCTCATTAGCTTTTACAATAAAGACCTTAAACGGAACTCAACTAATCCCCAGTTGAAAACGACTAATATCTGTTATATGCACTTATGTCAAGTTAATATCGGAGTATTGTCAGGGGATTAAGGTTGGTCTCATCTAGACTAGATGAATAACAAAACTATTTCATAATCCCGTGTACTTAGGTCATTACACTTGATGTAACGTAGTAAAAAATTTTCAATGAAGTCCGAAAAATACTATTCGTACTCAGTACAAGTGCTTGATTATAGGTGCATTGTAGTAACAACTGTTAAACGCGACCATGGTGTTCGCATGGTAAATACAGGTAATTACAAATCACGTGTACAATGGCTGAGTGATTGTTAAGCCAAGGGCTTAATCGAGGGACTGGATTACGACATTGTGATAAGATATATTACTTAGTGGTTTATGCATGTAGTCGTTAATAGCAGTTAATATTGCTATTAGAAACGTATTGTGTAAAGGTAAACAATAGATATTTGGGGAGATCCACACAACAAACAAAAAACAAAGAACAAACAAACAAACAAACAAACAAAACACATGCACAAACAACAGCACAATTGATTATTTGCATGATTTTTATAGACAGCACAGCACTGCCTCAATTTGTCCAACAAATATTATCCGTGGCTAGAAACATGTTTGATTTGTGTATATACGAGTATTACGTCAGATCGAAATACAAGGATAATGTCAATAACTGAAGATGCAGAACATCATCATCAGATTTATACATGTTTGTAAAATGACAGCAGTTGGACATGCTTTTATAAGAAGAGAACAGTTGGGCAAACTTGAAAAGTAAGAAACACCAATTATCTTTTTGAAGGCGTGCTGTGTTGGCATGATAAAAAGGTTTCCTTAGACAAAAGTACGATGGTGCCCGTAAAAATAGCAACGAATAGTCTTGTTTCCACGCATGAGATCACACTTTCCATTTGCCTACAACCGTCGACACCTTGACACCTTGGCAGTTGTTACTTAAGTATTTAAGCTTATCTAGCTGACAGTTCTGAATGAAGTTAAGTCGCCAATGTGGTTGATTCTACGGATTTTGGACATCAAGTCCTTAACCAGAATGTTCCCGTCGGATGACCATGCCCCAAGAAGGCGACCGGATTTCACTAGGGCCCTTGCACTGAATAACAGGGAGCTTCTCTTGGAAGTGAGGTCCTCGTTGACGAAAGTGTTTTTATAGCCATGGTCTTTCAGTTTCGATCGGCTAAGGTACAGTTTTTGTCTGGCTCTGTACGACGAAAACTTGACTATAATGTCCCGGGGTTTGCTGGAATTTGGTTTCCCTACTCTGTGAGATCGATCTATTTCTGATAAGGACAGATTTGAACCAATCGCATTCGACAACTTGAGAATAAGTTCATCCGTGTTTTCAGAATTCTTTTCCTGGATACCAGAAACACGCACTAGATTACGTCTGGAGTACTGTTCTTGATCGTCAAGTTTCAATTCTATCAGACTTAATTTAACCTTCAAATCAGCGTTATCGCTACTCAGCTGAGCATTTGCGTGTTCAAGAGCTTCCAGTTTAGAGGTTAATTTGGAAATAACACTCGAAACCACGTTTTCGACAATTGTTTCAATATGGATACGAAATGTTGCTACTAATGTGTCAGATATTTTCTGGATAGCTTCTTCAGAAAGAGATATTGTCGGTTCACACAGTGATGGTGTAATGGGTGACTCCATGATAGTATTGGAGTAAGTTGGCCGCTTGAGGTCGTTTATCAGTTCGTTATCGGGCGAACTAAGCGCTCGCTTATTGTTCCTGATACGATCTGGAGTCTCTAGTGTATTTGACATTTACCAGAAATCAGGAAAAACGCTAAGTCAATACGTATAAACTATTTGAACGAGTAAGAATATTGTCATACCTGGTGATGATAATCCAAGATATTATCCGACCAATCACAACAATCACAACAATGCTTTGTCCGCCGACCACAAGAACTCAGTCCTGGCAAAAGTTTAAACACTTGCAATACACCAGAAATACACCATCATAAACAGATTCATGTGCCTAATGTAAACCTAATCACTTTTCAAAAAATCCATCACTCACAATCACTTGCAATCGCTTACAACTTCAACTTCAACTTCAACTTCAACTTCTTGTATTCAAATCAAACACATTTTGAATATTTAAGCGCTAATTCACGTGTAACTACACACATAAACCATACGTTATCCAAACGCGTTTGGCGTTTACATTGCTAACGAAAATCGATAGCCATGAGCTGTGAAAAAACACGTCTTGTCACCATGAAGGCGTAACAGTTTGTGATAGTTACCTGAAACAAATAAAGTTCAATCTATTGGTTAACAATGTGTTTACAATTTGCGATTAATTCCCGTTCCCCACCCACATTTAAAAGTTAGATTTTAATGTGCACACACATAAAGATTTCAATGTGCACACACATAAATATTGTTGCATTATAGCACGTGTTTGATTAAATTGACTTGCAGATTCTTCCTCCACAACCTTATCCAGTTTTATTTTCTTCGACATAATGTTAAATTGGCAAAATGCAGCATAATTTTTCTGAAAAACGATTATCTACACAGCGGAAGCAATTATGCGCTCACTGCGCAACCCCCCTGACCTAGATTTCCGGCGTATTCGGAACACCTCTGTAAATAATGTCGAAAAGGTCAATAGGGTTGGGTGGGGTAAGGGTCGCTGTTACTAAAAATAAAAAACGGTATCCACTCAATAACTTGAGAACACATTGAGATATTTTAATGAAACTTCATACATTATTCCTGTTCTGTAATACATTTTATGCGTGTAGTGGGAAAACCAGGCTTAATGCGTATTCGTTTAGTGTCGTCCCGGATTAGCCTGCGCAGTCCAAACACTCTAATCCGGGACGACACTTTCCGCTGTTATGGTAGTTACTGTTAAGAGGTAGTCTCTACTAAACATAAATCCACTATAGTCGGAAAGTGTTGTCCCGGATTAGCATGTGAGGACTGCACAGGCTAATCCGGGATGACACATTACGCACTTGCATTAAGCCCAGTTTTCCCACGACACGCTTCAATGTTATTGTTCATATTTGTGTTTGAAAAGCACATTGCTTGTGCAAAGTTTAACTTTAAACGAATATCTGTAATTTTTCGAGAAACATGTGTTACCGTATAGACATACCCTACTAATGTTTCACATATAACGGCATATTTGATATCGAACGAATAATGATTTGCTTACCAACAGCATACAATACTAAATGTTTTTACTATAAAAATTCCTGTTTTAAAATTGTATTTTAAGAAAATTATGTTTCCAGTCCCAAACAATGAAACTGTCCCTTTATGGCTAACAAAGATATTTATAAGACTAAGTATCCTATCAACGACTTCCAATTTCAATAATGTGGCCGAAGTTCTTCAATGTCCTTCAATGTAATAACCTATATATGACGAAATATATTATGTTAATGCTAGTTGTCATAGTACTGTCTACTCTACAAACATTCAGTTTTTAGATCTCGTAACATATCGGCAAAACTCCAATGGAAAATTATAACAAGTTTTCCCTATATAAACGGCTTCATTTTGTTTGTTTTGTTGGGGTGTTTCGCCGTTTTTAACAATATTTCAGTCATATCACGGCGGTCAGTTAACCTACTCACTTTTTTCCTGGGCAAGCTTAGCCAATCTAAGCGGTTTACCAGTACTAGGTGCACATACCCATGCCAGTAACTGACAACTGCCCTACTTGAATCAGAGGTAGGGGGAGAATGACCGTAGAAATAATTTCATGACCAATCCCCACACAAGTTATCCCCGGATTGACAGTCTAGCGCTCTACTAACTGAGTTAGCCGAACCCATCGTTATGGACAAGCGAAAATAAAGACGAATTAGAAAGAAATGACATCCAAACGATAAGCTAGCTCTTTTAAAATTGGGATTTTATTGTTGAGATACTAGATATCTAAATGCGTGTAAATGTGTGTTTTTATTCGTAGTTGTTTCAATTGAAGCAAAAGGTCTTGTTTTATTTAGTGGGTTAATAAAATGCATTACAATCTTTAAGTAGACATTGAACATTAAACAGTAAAGTGACATGTCGGTTCGTCTGAAAAATTAAATTTTCAACATTTATAATAATATTATTTTAAAAAGATAATAGCATCATTAGAATAAATGGATGGTTTTACGTTATCATTTTCGTAAAAGATTGTACAGTCCGATTTTAATGCTTATTTTGCTATGATGTCTGTTTGACGAAGTCCAACTTCGGAAATCGTTATTATATTGGTACATAGGCTGCAAGTTTAATAAGCACAAAGATTTCAATAAACAATAATGTTCAGCTTACTGCGGTAGAGGTATATTCAAATACAATGTAATGTTTTACATTGATATGTCAAATGTAAATTGGTTAATACCATTACGAATGGTCATGCAAAACAGTTTACGTTTTATTTAGCCGAGAGTTGAAAGTTGTCATAAGATATAAAAGAGACAGGAAGTTAATTCTGTATTTTTAATTGCAGAGGTCTCCAAACTGAACGAAGGGTCTTTTTTCACGCTCTTAAAAAGTACGCTGGGTTAAATGTTGTAATAAGATATACAAGAAAAAAGAAGTTAATTATGTATTTTTATTGCAGAAGTCTCCAAACCGTACGAAGGGTCTTTATTCACGCTCTTTAAAAGTCCGCTGGCTCTGGTGACCTTTGTTAACTTGGGCTTCAGCACCACCGCCCTCGGGTTCATGGATTCCACTTTTGCTACACATTTATCACAAGTAGGGATATTATCGAAGTTTCGTTGTATTGTATAAATGTAGCATTAAGTATCGTAATATGAGTTTACCTCCTTTTGTAAGATTTTTTTGTTACCAATTGAAGGACCATTACTTACGTTTAAACCCGTGCGCATGATATTGCTCGAGATCCCGGAAGAGTCATACATTTTTTGTTTGTTTGCATTTTTCTCTGTTTTTAACAGTATTTCAGTCATATCACGGCGGTCTGTTAAATTACTCCCACTTTTCCTGGGCAAGCTTAGCCAATGTAAGCGGTTTACCGGTACTAAGTGCACATTACCCATGCCAGTAACTATCAGTTATCAACTGCCGTACTTGAATGAGAGGTTGGGGGAGAATGGCCGTAGAAATAATTATATAACCAATCCCCACACAATTTATGTGGCCGGGCTGTGGCTCGAACTCACGATCCCCGGATTGACAGTCCAGCGCTCTACCAACTGAGCTAGCCGGGCCCGGCCAAGGATAAACTAGATTTAAAAAGAACAGACTAAAATTAATTTTAGTCTTCCCTGATACATGAGTATGATGTAAAATATTCAGAAAGATTAAATTTTGTTATATAAAAATGAAACAATAGTAGAAATAACAGGACGTGTTTTCTACCCCTAGATCCACGGCCAAATGGACTAGATCTTGAGTTTTGAAATTGGTGCATTGGACAATGTTTTAGTTTTCACGTTTACTGTTCATATAAAAATAATAATTGGTAAGCTTCAGAGCATAACGTTTTCTGGAAAAAAAATTCTGGTACTTGTTTTATGTTTTTATTATCGACATTTGGTTGCAGTTTCATTTAAAAACATGGCTAGTTGGATTCATGTATTTGATCGCCTCTGGCGTCTACGCAATCGCTGCCCCATTCTGTGGATACATAGGCGATAAAAAGGTAACCTTTCTAACTCGGGCAATATTGCTAAAAAGGCCACCATTGTTTAAAGTTAACAGAATAAAATGTTTTTCAGTATTACGTGAGAACGAAAATTTCTGTAATAATTATGACTGCTATTGTGTCATACGTTTGTGGCTTTCTGTCATGAGCATTAAACGATTTATGAAGAGAAAGTGTATCGCACTAACCGTGAGCAATTTAAATAACAAGAGTTATTTTCCAAATGATAGTAACGTCAAGATATAATGTTATATTTTCTTCTTATTTTTTTTAAATAAGGGCCTCCATTCCCCGATATATAAACACATAATCAACGTAGACAAACAATATCGTAATAGTATGCAACGATTCTTTCGATGCATCGATAATCGATTGTTAATGGTCCAATTCGATTGTCGGTCGATACTAAATGAACACATTTCGATTCTATTCTCTTTTATATATTTATAGCTGGTTTGTCATAAAACTGATAAATAATATTATGGTGTTTGTGTAGATTAATCATGTAAATGTGTCATGGCATCATGGTTGCTCTTTTATTGAACTACATGTACATTCTGCAGTGTTCTTATTTATATTCAGATTAACAATACAATGGCAGTTATTATAACAAATTAACATATTTTCTATATTGCAAGTCATTACACAGTATTTATGATATTGCTCGAGACCTAGGAAGGGTCACATTAATGTATTCTTTCCTGATACATGAATGAGTATGATGTAATATATTCAGAAAGATCAAATTTTGTTAAATTAAACAATGGCATAAATAACAGGACGTGTTTCCTCAACCTAGATCCAACCTAGATGTAAATTTGTCATGACATCATGGCTGCTCTTCTATTGAACTTAATGTACATTCTCCAGTGTTCTTATTTATATTCAGATTAACAACACAATTTCATTAATTATAACAAATTAAAATATTTTCTATATTACAACTCATGACACATGAATAAGCAAAAACAAGCATGTAAAAAGAAAATATGAATCGAATCGAAATATTCAACTAAATGATGTTTGAAATCGAAATCGAATCGAATCAATCCATGGCTAAATCGTTGCAGTTCATTATCATAATATATATAATAGTGCGGCGTATGAACTGTAGCTACGTCAAATTCGTAACTTGTAGGGCTATGTTCGTTTAATGATTGGTGGAGGAAATATGGTGGCGGTGTTCGCCTGGTTAATGTTGGGGCCAGCCCCTTTCCTACCATTTCTTCCCAAGTAAGTAAACACCTTCATTGTTATTTCTTATCCGTTCATACTCCTTGCTTTCCGTGGCTCTGGCGCTGTCCATGATGCATATACATGCATGTAACATTTAAGAATGTCCGTGTGCATGTTTTAAATTATATTTGAAAACTCTAATATTTCTAAATATAATCCCCTCGTATAATTTGAAAAGTCTAAATATTTCTAAATATAATCCTCGTATAATTTGAAAAGTCTAAATATTTCTAAATATAATCCCCTCGTATAATTTGAAATGTCTAAATATTTCTAAATATAATCCCCTCGTATAATTTGAAAAGTCTAAATATTTCTAAATATAATCCTCGTATAATTTGAAAAGTCTAAATATTTCTAAATATAATCCTCGTATAATTTGAAAAGTCTAAATATTTCTAAATATAATCCTCGTACAATCCTTGTTTTCTGTATCTGTACTTTCACCTTTGTATTTGACCAAATTCAGTTGTCCTAAACTTTGAATTTTATTTCAGCGAGCTCTACATGAATGTTATAGGCATGGTTGTGGTTGGATTGACGTTGGCGTGTGCAATTGTTCCAGCATTTCAGGCATTTTTGACTGGAGCAAAGTAAGGCTGTAAATGTGTTTTGCAATCATATTATTTTTGTGCACCATGTTGTATTTTTCTTACTTTGCTGTTTTGTATGGGTACTTGGTTAGAAAACTGCTCACAGTGATCTCCCCTTTTGAGGGATAAATAACTACCTAAACAAATATCACGTGACCACAATGCCGCTATCAATAATTGTTACATTATATTATCCATCAACGAAAAATAAAGTATGTTTATTAATTATGCCCCCCCCCCCCCCCCCCCATCGAAGGTGGTGGTGTATATTGGCTTTCTAGTGTCGGTCCGTCGATCTTATGGTCGGTCGGTCGCTCGATGGAGTCGGTTTCAGCTCTCTAAGTCAAACAGTTTTCATCCGATCTTCACCAAACTTGATGTAAATGTTTGTGGGTATACTATCTCGATAATCAGCTGAATAGCACCAGGAATTGGGGAGTTATGGCATTTGAATTATCTATAATTGGCTTTTATAGCTGTTTCCGCTCTCTACATAAAACAGTTTTCATCCGATCATCAATTAACTTCATGAACATATTTGTGGGCATACTATCTCGGTCAAGTTCGATAACTTGCAAATCCGCCCTAGAAATTGTGCAGTTATTGCCCTGGAATTAGTTAAAATTGGCCTTTATAGCTCACCTGAGCACCAATTGAGTGTGAGCTATTCTGCTTAGTCACCGTCCGTCGTCGTCCGTCGTCGTCCGTCGTCGTCAACAATTTACTTAAACAACTTCTTCTCTGAAACCGCTTGGCCGATTTTAACCAAACTTAGCAGAAATATTTCTTGGATGTCCCTTTAACAAATTTATTTAATTCATTTAAATATCTGGAATACTCTTATTGCCATGGCAACCAAAATATTAAAAACTGGAAAACTTAAAAAAGACTTCTTTCCACAAAGCACTTGCTGGATTTGAAAATTATTTTCAAAACATGTTCCTGGATGACCCTCTACCAAATTCTTTCAGATCTTTTTGATTCGTTATAAACATGGGGTGGTGCAGTTTATCTTATATGGTTATTTTGAAAATTTTGAAAATCTCTGAAACCACTTCCTGGATTTCCAAATAATTTTACAGTAATGTTTCATGGGTGACCATTTACCAAATTCATTCAAATCATTTTGATTTATTAAAATGCATGGCCGTCAGGGGTCGGGGCTGTTTTCCTTCTATGGCTTAATGGAAAACTTTAAAAAATGTCTTGTGTGATACCACTGGCTGGATTGCAAATTAAGTCACATACAAGTTTTTTGGGTGACTCTCTACCAAATTCCTTCAAATAATTTTGGTTCGTTTAACAACATGGCTACCAGGGGCGGGGCAGTTTTCCTTATATGGCTATATTGAAAACTTTGAAATTCTTCTTGTCTGAAACCACTGGCTAGATTTAGAAATAATTTCACCGAACTGTTCCGTGGGTGTACCAAATTTCTTCAAATTATTGTTTTTGCTAAAAAGCATTGCTGTCAGTGATCCATCGCTTATGTTCATTGTTAATGATTTACTTCAAACATCTCAAACACGAAACTATTTTTGCAAGCCATAATGATTTATTAAACCCATGTGTGCGACACAGTGCCATTTTGGCCCTCTTGTTAGTTGTTTCCGCTCTCTAAATCCAACAACTCTCATCCGATCTTCGCCTACCTTGAAAAAAAAATTCGGGGACATTATATCATGGCCAAGATCGATAATCAGCCAATCGTTAATTATGGGCCTTTTTAGTCGTTTAAGCTCTCTAAGTCCAACATTTTTTATCCAATATCTACCAAATTTAAATTTTGTGGGCATAATATCTGGGTCAAGTTTGATATTCAACCAAATCGCCGCAGGAACTGTGGCTTCATGCCTTTTTGGCAGTTTCCGCTCTCTATGTTAAACTGTTTTTATCCGATCTTCACCAAACTTGATATTTTTAAGCTTGTTTTTATTTTAGAGGGGGCATACCTGTTTTAAAATAGCTCTTATGTACGTTTTTGCAATAAGGCACAATTCTACTGTAACAAACGCGTATATTTTAATTGAACACATGCAAAAATGTTATACAACCTTTTTGGCAGTTTCCGCTCTCTATGTTAAACTGTTTTTATCCGATCTTCACCAAACTTGATATTTTTAAGCTTGTTTTTATTTTAGAGGGGGCATACCTGTTTTAAAATAGCTCTTATGTACGTTTTTGCAATAAGGCACAATTCTACTGTAACAAACGCGTATATTTTAATTGAACACATGCAAAAATGTTATACAAATAAAAACATAAAGATGATTAAACATTCATTAATCTTCATCAAAATTTGGATGAACAACTTGTGGCGGTAGTATTCAAAACAGCGCAGCAGGGGAGACCACTGTGGGGAGTTTGATTTGTTACTTGCCTTAAATAAAGGACTTTAAATGTTAATACAGGTTTCGCTGCTGTTGATCTGCTTTTGTACCTTTTTGTAAATCATAAATGATATACCTGTATATGGTATAGTTCGTTAATCTATATGTGTTACATACTCGTAGTTATGAAATATTGTCGTTTCGTCTTATTTTAGTTCGTTAGGAATGGAAAATAATCTCGACACGTATGGAAAATGCTCTGGCTTCTTCAACTCTAGTTTTTCAATAGGGTGAGTCGATTGAACAGTTTCGGTTGGACTATATGAGGTATTTTTCTTTTTATTATAACAGTGAAATATAGAATTTTATTAGTTAAATAAAATTGATATTTCGATTGTTGGAACAGTGAACATATAAACTTTTTAATTAATTAGCATACCGGTAGTGGTTTACCTCCTTTAGCACTTTTTTTACACATGTACAGTATTTACAAACATGTAAACAACAGAAACACATTATTAAATGCAATGGGCAATAATTAGGCAACATCGACCCTTAAAGTATGGCTCTATTTTCACACCATATTAATGAGAGACAATTTTGAAAACCTTTATGACGTCAGAATACACGAACTTGTGCCGTTTAAGTGTATATGGTGCAAATTTACTTAAATACTGTCTAGAAGCATTTAATAAAATGAAAATTTATTGATTTCGGTGAATGATCGAAAAATTTTATTTCACTGGTGGTCATACAAAAGTTATAGTTTTCCACGTGGCTACTCCCTACGTCCCTCTGTCCGTCCGTCCGATGGTCAGTCCGTCCGTCCGACATTCTGCAAAAACTGGATCCTGCAAACAAGAATGGATATATTTCTTGAAACTTGTTGTACATATAAACGGCAATGTGAGAATTATGCACGATATTTTATTTTTCACCAGAGGTCAAAGGTCAGGTAACTGTTACTTAAACAAGAAAAAACAACCTTAATACTGTAATAACTCGACAAGTGCATGAGATATGATCATAAAACTTGGCATACAGCTTGTGGGTGATAACAGAATTATACATGACCTTATAGTTTTTACAAGAGGTCAAAAATCAGGTGACTGTTACTAAAAACAGGAAACACTTAATACTGCGATAACTCAAAAAGTACTCAAGATCTTCTCATGAAACTTTGTATACACATCAAGGGCAATGTGAAGTTTATGCACAACATTTTTTTCGCAAGAGGTCAAGTTATCCGGTTTATCAAAACTATATAATCTCCATGATTATATGCTAATCTATCTGACACAAATTATTGATAGCGTTTTAACCGGTGGGGACTTTTGGATTGCTTTCAATGCTGTCACAGCCTTCTTTTCTATTAACACGCTTGAACCTTTTGGATCACACACCGAAATAAAAAATATCCTCACAATATATAGTTTTCTGATTGTTATTTTGGCAGCGCCTTTCTGGGTCCGACCATTGGAGGTATCCTAGTAGATCAGATTGGGTTTCCGTGGGCCTCATGTGTACTTGCAGCCATGCTTGGCTTTGGGGTATGCATCTTACAGTCTTTGATCCAGAGAAGTAAAGAACAGTTTGACACGCTCTTACGTGTGTTTCGTAGTCATCGTATTTCCATATTACACCAGTTATTCTACAGTTTTACGAGTACACATGTGTTGGATTTCTGTTTGCAATTCGTCAGACGTACATTTACTTCTAGAGGGCATCACGTACGTTGTTAACCATGTCATAAATCAGTTTTATAATCTATAGTTATGCTAGGTTTAGTTTAGCAGTTGATCCTAAAATTACTATTTTGTACTCTTTTATGGTTCATAATTGATACATGCCAGATAAATCTTTGGGCACGGGCTCAGTAGAATCATTCATATTTTATATAAGGAAATAACCGAATATCTTTATTTTAACAAGATACTCATTAAAAATTGTATTAATGTACGGTATTGTTATGGTCGTTTTGAAAACAATTTTATTTATTTATTAACTTGGAAACACGTTTCCAATACACGTACTTTACCACGAACAGTTTGCAAATGTCCAATATAAGCGTGAGTGCATTGATAAAGTATGTGTCTTTTTTAACATGACCATTTAAAAACGATATGAAATACTTACATTTATTAGTTTTTTCCATTACTAGGCCCTTCTTATGCTGATCAACGCATGCTTTGCACGGAAACTTCCGTCACTTCCGAAGAATCCTGCAGCCATGGATACACAGGTTTCATACGGATCCCTGAAAGACCTTGAAATGCAAGAATTTCAAGCGTCGCCTTAACGAGTGCTTATTAGGGACTGAGAGTCCTTTATATTCTTATTTCCACCGGAAAAATTAAAAAGGAATGCTTGAAAAGCGCTTATTAGAGCTTCAAGAGTGCTCAATAACATTGTGAAAATTGTCTTCAACGGTCATTTCTTAATCAATGCTGACGTGTGAGATATAAAAATCACAGAATCATACATTTCGAAGTCTTGAGATGCGTTTTAAGGTAAAAATAAGTCTTTAGCAAAAGAAGAGACAATTGTAACAGTTCAATTATCAGAAATACGTGACGTCCAGCATGTCCGACGTGGAAATAGGACAGACTAAAATAGTGCTTGAATCTGGATGTTTTTCCATCGAAAAAGTGCTTAAATTTTGTAAGAAAATATGTGTATGAGCCCTGATATTCTTAGCGGTTGACAACTCAGATCAGTCGAAACCGGATCTATTCATATCGACGGTGGAATAAATATTAGCCCTAGTGGAAGTTTAGAAATGAAGATGAGTCGGTTTAGTGATGAATTCGTTGATATCTTATTCAGCTTGGTCACGTGGCGCATCACGTGACGCATCCGGAGATCACATACAAGTATATATTTAGTGCCCACGCTCTTGAGGGTGTGTTTGGCGGTGAAAGTAAATGGATAGTATACCTCAGTTGCCGCTCCTTGCAAAACGGCATTAAACCAGTGCGTTAATACTCAAGAAAGCATTTCAAAACATTGCAAAATAACAAAATAAACAAACTGTAGTCCAATTAGAAGGAGTATGTACATTCGATCTTCAAAAGTACACGATACGGATGCAATGATTGATAATCAGCCAAATTTATTATAAGTTCTAAAATTAACAACACCTTAATATTTGGTCGATAAAGAAGTATTTTATACAATTATTCCATGTTTATTGTTGCTTTGTATTATTAATCAATCAATGGCTCGACTTACATACATGTAAATGCTCTCAAAAAGAATTTTACACTTAAATAGTATATGCCAACCATGTGTATACTGTTTTAAATATATTGCTAGTTCTGTGTTATTTATTTTCAGCAATCGCATAGAAATATATAACATACAAATATATGTAAAATTATCAATTTAAGACAGTTAATGCAAAAATGTTTAATTATAGTTCACACCCAAAGCTACAGTTATATTTTTTTAAGTTTGTATGTTTCACATTTGTTTATTTACCATATCACACAATGTTTACTTGTTTTAATATTATTATACCTATTTTTGTCATTGTAGTGGTATTTAATGTTAGTCTTTGTTGTCTCTTATTTTTATGACACGTGTATATTTATGACACGTGTATTTTCGGCATTGTAATAATAAAGTTTTCCTTCAATATTATCAATCTATGTTTGCACAATCATGCACCGCATAATAAACTTCAAGATAGTATGCACAACTATGAAAATATTCTATACCATTGTTAGATAGTTCCACCAAGCCATTTCCACTAGTAAGAGGTAAACCTATTATACATTGTAACTTGTCTATTCCTAATAGTATTCCTTCTATATAATGCACCTATATTTGTACAAGCATCCACCGTATATAACTACTCTAAAGGACTGAATTTTAATAGTCAATATTACTGTTCTAGAATGACACCGAAGCCATTTTCGGTGATAATCGGATAGTTATTAGTCAGGTTTGTTACAGGATGTGTATGTGAACTATTAGCATTACAAAATACCATAGGCGTAGGTCAACCGTAGCAGATGTTGAGCCATATATATTCTCAAGACGGAGTTTACGCAATTCGCATTTCTCTGTATATATATCGAAGCTTTTGTTACGGTCAACGAGGACTAAACTTGTTTGCAGACCTTTGTGCCTTTCTTGCTTTTTGTGTTTCTGGACTGCTATGTATATAAAGGTGAAAAGGCAGATAGCCATTCGGGATAGTCTCTGCAATAGGTGGGTGTGTAACAGAAGGGCCTTTTTTACTTAAAACACGTTTTACACGTACATAGAGTTTTTCTTCATCAATAATTGACACGCATTGAATATGACTACAAACTGTAGAACTGTTATATAATTCATGCGCCAAACTTGTTAACCGTCACTGTACAATGAAATAACAATGTTAACCGTCACTGTACAATGAAATAGGAAAGTATCGACTTATTGTCGTTGGTAGAACATTCGTACGAACGTACTCATAAGCAGTCATCGTAAGAAAACAACTGAGCAACCACGCTGCTTGGAATAGAGCTTTAAAAGTTGTCACTGATGTTTGCGCCATATGTGATTGCATCAAAATTGATAAAGTGCGCCATAATTTGTTGTACTTTAATTTGATATAAAACAACCAACATATGCTTTATTGCAAATAGAACTTCTATGATCTATAGATACAGCTATAGCAAGTTTATTTTAGCAAGTTTATTTTAAGCGTGTGTGTAATGTCCATATTGATAAGACCTCAGATTTACTTGAAGTGGAGATCTACATAAATGCTGGTGGTCGTTGATGGTGGGCGGAAATCACCACTTGGTTTGATTTGTTCGTAACACTGATGAAAACCTATTCGGGAGCTTTAACCCTGGTCATAGTTTGTTCATTAAATGTTGGTATAAAATTGTGTTATACGTGAACTAATAATAGCAAGGGCGACTGTGGGAGGGCGGACTCTGAATCATTAGTGAAAACCAAGTGACGTCTTTCGTAATTGTATTACCCATTTTTGTCCATCTAGTCTCTAACCAAAGTTATATACATGAAATAATTATATAATTAAAAAAAAACACTTCATTTTGAAACGATTATCACGTTAATGTGAAAGGATAAAAAATGTACTATATACTAGCCCGATGGTTCGAGTCATGCTCTGTATATTGTTGTCAAGAAAGAGTTAACAACATATGCTATCATACCAGGTTTGAAAAGCAACTGCCATTGAAATAAATTTAAGTATGTACCTTCTGTTCAATCATCGAATTATAATAGGCCTTTCCCAAAACTAGGTTACTTCCCTTGCCCAATCACGAGTGATGCCCCCTCTTCACTTCCGGCGACGTTTATTGATTATGGTCACAATATACTAAAAGATTTCCTTAACAAATTCAATGTAAAAGCAATAAATTCAACAAAAAATAAACTCAACATTTTGCGCGTAGAGACCCTCATAACCATACCTTTTCTTAAAGAGCATTCCGAGCCGAATTGATTTAGACAATAAAAAAGATAGGTCATGTGATATGTAAGAAAGAACTCGACGCGAATCAAAGTTCACTGTTTTACGGCCATCTTTTTACCGGATACTCTCCAGTTGAAGGTATACTGCCAACTGTCAAAGTCTCGTCATGTAGTCTCCAACCTTCAAGCGAAACAGTGAATTTTTAGTACACAACAATGTTTTTCCTACCACACGTACAAAGAAATATTCAAAAATAAAGTCATGGCAAGTGACTATACAGAAAATTGTGTCTTCAAATAAATTGTGTTGATTTATTTAGAGAGTATAGCATTGCACACCTGAAATATTTAGTATACTGTAACCTATAAGAGAAATTTGTTCTCATTAAAATTAGTTTTTCTTGCATATAATTATCTTCCCATGCATATTGCACCAATATATTAAGTTTGGCTTGTATATCTGTCCATTTGGCCATTTTATTTCATATTTTCAAACACAGGTGATTTTGGTCGGAAGCCGGTGATTTCAAGCGTCTTGAAGCTTAAATGTCCCTCTAACAATTAAAGCTGATATTTGCAATATTTGTGACAAAATACCCAAACAAACCAAACAAACATGTATGGGGGGCTTATGTGGGGTGAGGAGAGAATGACTTTGTTAGATATGTTTACTCTAAGCCATTTTGATAATGTATTTTTTGTGTATTTTTTAAAAAAAATCACCCCAAAAATGTAAATTTTATAGAAAAAAAATTCCAATTTCATCCAAGACAATTAACAAATTAGTCAAAATGGGAGATCAAAGATACTTTGAAGTGTAGAAATCAATCAGCTTCCAGTAATTGCTTGTTTCAAACCAATAAAGTGTAAAATCTTTAAAGCACCTTGTTTGTCGCAGCCTCTTTAATTACAGGCCACCAATTATATATTCTAGTATATAATGTCATGAGTGCCTTTAAACTGCAGCAGGTGGTCAATTTGCATTGCCTGCTCACATTTAGAGGTTTAAGGGAATACAAAATTGCATATTTTGGGCACAAAATAAGTACTTTGACTTTTTTTAAGGTGGCAATCTGGTCAAAATGGGGTTCATAACCAAGCAAAAGAAAAAGTTGCTCAATGTTGGTTTTAAACGAGGTGGGACTAGTCCGGTGAAGGGGAAAAAACATAATTATGAAAGAAGGTCAAATTCCAACACAACCTATGTAAGGTTAGAAAGGTCATCCTTTGAAGCACGGGTAGCTTACAATGACAAGGTTCTTACTTTTCGGGATGTAGACGGCTCTCAAACCCCAGCTAAGCCCTTGCGTCCGAGAGCGAACAAGATTCGCTATGTAGACCTGTTACGGGTTCCTGCTCCATCAAAAGTCCATCCCGACTTACTTACGAACAAGGTCTATGTCCCCGCCCTACTCCAGTCTATGATGTCCTCTGAAAATAGAAAGCATAGGTTAAGAAGTGATAAATGTAGGGGCGACTTGGTAATTGACGGCAGTGCTTCCATAAAGTGGGGCTTAGGCTGGGAGGAAAGGTTAAAATGTACAAGATGCAGATATGTAGGCAAGCATTATAAGCTTTACAATGAGGTTCCATCAAGTACCAGGGCCAGAAAGGCAGCTCAGATCAATGTAGGCTTCCAAATAGGTGTTGCAAGTACTTCTATTGGGAACACAGGTTCCCGCAGAATTCTCAACACAACCAATATCATTGCTCCCTCTCCACTTGCTATGCAAAAACAAGCAAATAAGGTCAATACTGCCCTTAAATCCCTAAATGAGAGAAGCATGTACCAGATTAGAGAAAACTTAGTTGCTGAAAATGCCAAAATTGGTCAAAAAGATCCCTCTAAGGTAAATGTTGAAGGGGACACTTGCTACAACAATCCAATTTTTAACTCTGACGCGACACCCTTTCAAGCCGGAACTATTGCCATAAGCACTATGTGTGAAAACAATACCAGAAACAAGCAAATTGTAGTGGTACAAGTAGCAAATAAACTATGCAGGACTGCATCAATGCTTAGGAATAAGGGTAAACCTGTTCAGTGCCCCAATCATAGGGGGCATTGTTCTGCAAATGTTTCAGAGAGGGAACCAATAGGTGATGAAGGCAAATGGAATAGGTTGTTAGGTGACCAGATCTCTAAGGACATCAAAATAGCAAATTTCACTTGTGATGGGGACAGTAGGGCATTCCAAGGTGTTCGTAACTCTCACGGTCACAATGTGGGTCATCTTAAGGATCTGAGGCACCTAGGCAACTCGCTGAAGCGCGAGCTCAACAAAGCGCCTTTCTCAAAGGGCATGCTCAAGGGTCATTCCAAGTCTAATATCAGGAGTCGGTTCGCTCTCTCGGTCAAAGCTAGGTGTATGGCTGAGCTTAAAGCTGCCCACAATAAACACCAGGGTGACATCAAGGTTCTAAAGAAGGTCATGGTTGATGTAATCGCAACCATTGTTCTATGCTTCAGTGGTTACTGCGGTACTCATTGTGCAAAGTACAGTTATGTCTGTGCTGGTACAAATAGGCAAGCTAAGAATTTCATGCCAGACAATGTCAAGGTTAAAATGGTTGACAGTGACCAACAAGTCCTTAAAAAATGCATTGAAATGGTTTTAGGTCCAGCTGCTCTTGACGCTACCAAACTTTTAACCACAACCCAAAAAAGTGAAGCAGTAAACAGGTCGTACCAAGCTGTCAATCCTAAAACTGTGACTTTCTCACGCAACTGTGTAGGTCGAATTCACGGGCAGGTTCACAAATTAAACAATGGCTATGCTGACTCTGTAATTGCAAAAACCACTGAACTAAATGCTAACCTTACCCAGGGGTCAAAGATTATTAAGCAGATAGCATATGAGGACCGCAACGACCTTAACCGAAAGCAAACATCCGCTACCAACAAAGCACGAGCTTTACGTGCCAGGACGCGGAATTATCGATACAAACTGCATGAGGAATTACACTACGGCAAGGGCATGAGTGACCCCAAACCTGATTATGACAGTCTTCCACACCTTAAGCATCATAAATATGCTTAGTTGATTGTGTACCTGATAATAAATTGTTATTATTACCTGTTTTGGCATAAGAGACCTCTAACAAGTGGCCCTCGCGTCAGCATCAGGCGTTCCTCTACCTGAAAAAGGCAAAAATACCCAATAGAAATAGATATAAAATGAAAAAAAACATGCATTTATGTATTTTAAGTGTATTTCTATGAATAAAAGGAAGTGATAAAGCTTGTTGTATTCATGTTTTTACCAAATATGCAGGCTGGCTCAGTTCCATGCCCGCTGCACTGTCCGAACTGTAAACATGTCCGCCGTTCCATGTTGGTGGAATGGGGCTCTATGTTTACATGTTCAGGCTTAACACACAAGCTATTGTTGCATAAGTGGCTCACAGAGTCCCTGGCGTTCAATTCTGACTTCATGTAGCACATTAACGCTACACGGTGAACCAAGTATGTCTCTGATTTTATGTCCGAAGGCAATTTAGCCCTCATTCGGCCATAATAGGGTAAGGAACTATTTGAAATACAACCATTCCAGATCAAACAATCTGAATTGATGCATTTAATGCACATATTTTCTACTCTTTTGCTCAGAAATGACCAAAAATCTGCTTTCTCATCCATATTTTGCACTTGCAGACGATATTTTATTTTAACCCAAAGTCAGTTTAGGTCACAATATACTAAAAGATTTCCTTAACAAATTCAATGTAAAAGCAATAAATTCAACAAAAAATAAACTCAACATTTTGCGCGTAGAGACCCTCATAACCATACCTTTTCTTAAAGAGCATTCCGAGCCGAATTGATTTAGACAATAAAAAAGATAGGTCATGTGATATGTAAGAAAGAACTCGACGCGAATCAAAGTTCACTGTTTTACGGCCATCTTTTTACCGGATACTCTCCAGTTGAAGGTATACTGCCAACTGTCAAAGTCTCGTCATGTAGTCTCCAACCTTCAAGCGAAACAGTGAATTTTTAGTACACAACAATGTTTTTCCTACCACACGTACAAAGAAATATTCAAAAATAAAGTCATGGCAAGTGACTATACAGAAAATTGTGTCTTCAAATAAATGGTGTTGATTTATTTAGAGAGTATAGCATTGCACACCTGAAATATTTAGTATACTGTAACCTATAAGAGAAATTTGTTCTCATTAAAATTAGTTTTTCTTGCATATAATTATCTTCCCATGCATATTGCACCAATATATTAAGTTTGGCTTGTATATCTGTCCATTTGGCCATTTTATTTCATATTTTCAAACACAGGTGATTTTGGTCGGAAGCCGGTGATTTCAAGCGTCTTGAAGCTTAAATGTCCCTCTAACAATTAAAGCTGATATTTGCAATATTTGTGACAAAATACCCAAACAAACCAAACAAACATGTATGGGGGGCTTATGTGGGGTGAGGAGAGAATGACTTTGTTAGATATGTTTACTCTAAGCCATTTTGATAATGTATTTTTTGTGTATTTTTTAAAAAAAATCACCCCAAAAATGTAAATTTTATAGAAAAAAAATTCCAATTTCATCCAAGACAATTAACAAATTAGTCAAAATGGGAGATCAAAGATACTTTGAAGTGTAGAAATCAATCAGCTTCCAGTAATTGCTTGTTTCAAACCAATAAAGTGTAAAATCTTTAAAGCACCTTGTTTGTCGCAGCCTCTTTAATTACAGGCCACCAATTATATATTCTAGTATATAATGTCATGAGTGCCTTTAAACTGCAGCAGGTGGTCAATTTGCATTGCCTGCTCACATTTAGAGGTTTAAGGGAATACAAAATTGCATATTTTGGGCACAAAATAAGTACTTTGACTTTTTTTAAGGTGGCAATCTGGTCAAAATGGGGTTCATAACCAAGCAAAAGAAAAAGTTGCTCAATGTTGGTTTTAAACGAGGTGGGACTAGTCCGGTGAAGGGGAAAAAACATAATTATGAAAGAAGGTCAAATTCCAACACAACCTATGTAAGGTTAGAAAGGTCATCCTTTGAAGCACGGGTAGCTTACAATGACAAGGTTCTTACTTTTCGGGATGTAGACGGCTCTCAAACCCCAGCTAAGCCCTTGCGTCCGAGAGCGAACAAGATTCGCTATGTAGACCTGTTACGGGTTCCTGCTCCATCAAAAGTCCATCCCGACTTACTTACGAACAAGGTCTATGTCCCCGCCCTACTCCAGTCTATGATGTCCTCTGAAAATAGAAAGCATAGGTTAAGAAGTGATAAATGTAGGGGCGACTTGGTAATTGACGGCAGTGCTTCCATAAAGTGGGGCTTAGGCTGGGAGGAAAGGTTAAAATGTACAAGATGCAGATATGTAGGCAAGCATTATAAGCTTTACAATGAGGTTCCATCAAGTACCAGGGCCAGAAAGGCAGCTCAGATCAATGTAGGCTTCCAAATAGGTGTTGCAAGTACTTCTATTGGGAACACAGGTTCCCGCAGAATTCTCAACACAACCAATATCATTGCTCCCTCTCCACTTGCTATGCAAAAACAAGCAAATAAGGTCAATACTGCCCTTAAATCCCTAAATGAGAGAAGCATGTACCAGATTAGAGAAAACTTAGTTGCTGAAAATGCCAAAATTGGTCAAAAAGATCCCTCTAAGGTAAATGTTGAAGGGGACACTTGCTACAACAATCCAATTTTTAACTCTGACGCGACACCCTTTCAAGCCGGAACTATTGCCATAAGCACTATGTGTGAAAACAATACCAGAAACAAGCAAATTGTAGTGGTACAAGTAGCAAATAAACTATGCAGGACTGCATCAATGCTTAGGAATAAGGGTAAACCTGTTCAGTGCCCCAATCATAGGGGGCATTGTTCTGCAAATGTTTCAGAGAGGGAACCAATAGGTGATGAAGGCAAATGGAATAGGTTGTTAGGTGACCAGATCTCTAAGGACATCAAAATAGCAAATTTCACTTGTGATGGGGACAGTAGGGCATTCCAAGGTGTTCGTAACTCTCACGGTCACAATGTGGGTCATCTTAAGGATCTGAGGCACCTAGGCAACTCGCTGAAGCGCGAGCTCAACAAAGCGCCTTTCTCAAAGGGCATGCTCAAGGGTCATTCCAAGTCTAATATCAGGAGTCGGTTCGCTCTCTCGGTCAAAGCTAGGTGTATGGCTGAGCTTAAAGCTGCCCACAATAAACACCAGGGTGACATCAAGGTTCTAAAGAAGGTCATGGTTGATGTAATCGCAACCATTGTTCTATGCTTCAGTGGTTACTGCGGTACTCATTGTGCAAAGTACAGTTATGTCTGTGCTGGTACAAATAGGCAAGCTAAGAATTTCATGCCAGACAATGTCAAGGTTAAAATGGTTGACAGTGACCAACAAGTCCTTAAAAAATGCATTGAAATGGTTTTAGGTCCAGCTGCTCTTGACGCTACCAAACTTTTAACCACAACCCAAAAAAGTGAAGCAGTAAACAGGTCGTACCAAGCTGTCAATCCTAAAACTGTGACTTTCTCACGCAACTGTGTAGGTCGAATTCACGGGCAGGTTCACAAATTAAACAATGGCTATGCTGACTCTGTAATTGCAAAAACCACTGAACTAAATGCTAACCTTACCCAGGGGTCAAAGATTATTAAGCAGATAGCATATGAGGACCGCAACGACCTTAACCGAAAGCAAACATCCGCTACCAACAAAGCACGAGCTTTACGTGCCAGGACGCGGAATTATCGATACAAACTGCATGAGGAATTACACTACGGCAAGGGCATGAGTGACCCCAAACCTGATTATGACAGTCTTCCACACCTTAAGCATCATAAATATGCTTAGTTGATTGTGTACCTGATAATAAATTGTTATTATTACCTGTTTTGGCATAAGAGACCTCTAACAAGTGGCCCTCGCGTCAGCATCAGGCGTTCCTCTACCTGAAAAAGGCAAAAATACCCAATAGAAATAGATATAAAATGAAAAAAAACATGCATTTATGTATTTTAAGTGTATTTCTATGAATAAAAGGAAGTGATAAAGCTTGTTGTATTCATGTTTTTACCAAATATGCAGGCTGGCTCAGTTCCATGCCCGCTGCACTGTCCGAACTGTAAACATGTCCGCCGTTCCATGTTGGTGGAATGGGGCTCTATGTTTACATGTTCAGGCTTAACACACAAGCTATTGTTGCATAAGTGGCTCACAGAGTCCCTGGCGTTCAATTCTGACTTCATGTAGCACATTAACGCTACACGGTGAACCAAGTATGTCTCTGATTTTATGTCCGAAGGCAATTTAGCCCTCATTCGGCCATAATAGGGTAAGGAACTATTTGAAATACAACCATTCCAGATCAAACAATCTGAATTGATGCATTTAATGCACATATTTTCTACTCTTTTGCTCAGAAATGACCAAAAATCTGCTTTCTCATCCATATTTTGCACTTGCAGACGATATTTTATTTTAACCCAAAGTCAGTTTAGGTCACAATATACTAAAAGATTTCCTTAACAAATTCAATGTAAAAGCAATAAATTCAACAAAAAATAAACTCAACATTTTGCGCGTAGAGACCCTCATAACCATACCTTTTCTTAAAGAGCATTCCGAGCCGAATTGATTTAGACAATAAAAAAGATAGGTCATGTGATATGTAAGAAAGAACTCGACGCGAATCAAAGTTCACTGTTTTACGGCCATCTTTTTACCGGATACTCTCCAGTTGAAGGTATACTGCCAACTGTCAAAGTCTCGTCATGTAGTCTCCAACCTTCAAGCGAAACAGTGAATTTTTAGTACACAACAATGTTTTTCCTACCACACGTACAAAGAAATATTCAAAAATAAAGTCATGGCAAGTGACTATACAGAAAATTGTGTCTTCAAATAAATGGTGTTGATTTATTTAGAGAGTATAGCATTGCACACCTGAAATATTTAGTATACTGTAACCTTATAAGGCGGGATAAGTGTATTGATATTTACCGAAACACATGCAATATATTTGATTTTCAATCTTACAATTTTGATGATGTCGTAAAAATAAATTTACAAATATCAACATTCATATATAATATACATCATGTACTTTATTTATCAATTTCATTAAATTATTATTTTGATTTTTAACAATGTTGTATACTCTTTGCAGATTGACAAACAAACTGTACGTTTAACGGTTATTATGCAATAAAACACAAAAATAGCGATTTCAGTATCTAAACAACCTATGCCTTCATCATGTATTAAATTTGCATTATTAAATAAAATAAATAAAAAGCTGTTTTTAGTGAAATGATTTTGCTAAGTAACTCTAAGCTGACATTATTCTGGCGACTAAAATTACGAAAATGAGGTATCATCACAGAAAGTTTGAGCGCAATTCCGATGTTTTTGACAGCAACTTCTTTTTTGAATTCCATACACAT
The DNA here is from genome assembly GCA_027627225.1 of Congeria kusceri. Classification (NCBI taxonomy): domain Eukaryota; kingdom Metazoa; phylum Mollusca; class Bivalvia; order Myida; family Dreissenidae; genus Congeria; species Congeria kusceri. The sequence continues at coordinate 14,885,855 of CM051039.1, forward strand.
TTGTGTTTACTTTAAAGCTTTTTTCTTTGCAGATATTCTTGTTGTGTGCTAAATATTTACGGTGTTTGAACAGGCTTCGCTTTAATCTTGAAATATAATGTAACAAAACAACTATCTTTTTAATTACTGTTAACACAATATTACAATAACTAAAGATAATGTCACTCCTCATATAATGTTATATCAGATGTTGTTTTATAGAGATTAAGTAAGTAATGTGTTTATTATTGTATCTTGTGTTTAAACAATGTACACGATAACTTCATATATTCAACGAAACAAATAACACCCGACCCAATGGGTCTATATGTCACGAACAAATAGATATGTCGTGATAATTATGTAACTAAGCCAACAAAATAGTAATATTCGTTAGAATAAATAATTTATACTTGTTGAGTCTGTTTGATCAAGAATTTAGTTTTCCTTCATGTATATAACTCTAACTGAGATTATTTCTTCATTTATGTCGGAATCGTGGTAAACAAACAACATTTTATTCTCGCAGCAGCTACGGTAATTCCCGTATGTTTTAGAAAAACACAACACGATGAGCTTTTAAATGTTCACCACCTTTCAATTCTTCAGAATTGCATATTAAATACTGTGCTATATTATTTCACTCTTCAAATTAAACCAATTTATTCATGCGAACAAGTGTTTAATGCTTTTAATTATGTTCTTTCAGTTCAATACGGTGGCAAAATTTCATAGGGTGATATGCAAAGAACAGCAGCGTAGACAACACATTTTAAAATGTGAGATAAACTTTAATTTGAGACGCAAACAATGGAGACGAAGTGTGACATGTTAGTTTTCTCTGCATGTAGATCTTCATCATCGATGCATTACGCAATTGCACGGAATAGCGGTATTGTTCGAAGTGTAATTTCATAAGATCCCAGCGGTTTGTGGCTCTGGTATTTTTATGCCTCCCTCTTCAGTCAGATAACTAAGTATCAATTGAGAGAACATGTGGTGGTATTTATGTATGGAAATCAACCGTTTAAGACAAGACAAGGAGACTACTTCTTTTTTTCCGGATACCTGTCATACGGACATGTGGCCTTAGTTATGAGTTTAAAACGATACTACATTTAGTTCTAATAATTTATTTTTGTAAGATATATCCTCTATGAGTTTTTTTATAATATTTAATCAAAAACATATGGATTAAAAAAAAATCCATTTCAAGTTTTGAAAGCCGCTTGGTCTTAGATCTATAATACTTTATATGGCAAGCTAAGGAAAACGTCGCCGGAAGTCGGGTTTCAAATATGGCGGATGTGAATTCGCAATAACGGGAGGTAATTTCCAAGGGAGATCACTTAGTTTTGGGAAAGGCCTATACGGTACGGTAAAATACGATACCATATTATGTAATGTATAAGTAACATGTCAACTGCCAACTGACGAATGTAAATGCCTATTTTATTAGCATTTACATGTCAGCCAACGCTGGAAAGGTATTCAGTATTTCCCGCTTTAATCTATGCACATTATATACATCTAGAAAACAAAACTGATTAAATAATATCGTGTTCTAGATGGTAGATTTATTACATTATTTAAAAATATCATATATCGTATATAAATCGGATGATACAAAATATTATTTCGACATAGGTTGAAACTTCTTTAAAAGTTTAGTAACTACCAGTCATACAAATTTCAAGTTTTCACTTGTTGCATTGTTGAAGCAGTATGTTATTTTTCTAGATTGTAGTCAGGCATCTGTAAACATTAATGCCGGAAACTCTCAGTTTTATTCAAGGAAACCAATTCTGACAATGTTGGGTTGAAAACACCGGTTATGGAAACCTATCTACTCCCTAAGATAAAGTGAATTGAAATGTAACAATGTTTTTTCCAAGTTACCAGTATTTGTTTTGCAATTATGTAATGCCCCATTTTCTTTGTTAATTATCACCTACATTACATTCCCATCCGGACTACTGATCATGTATGTCAAAGGGTCGACTGAGGCAGCTACACGGAAAACCTCAACAACGCAACCTTATTATGTATTGGGTCTCTGCCCGGAAACGGATAAAACGCTGATAACATCAATCTGTATACGTGCCCTTTTATAAATGCAATGTTGTTGCAATGTACTGTGTTTTAAGGAAACAACTCATACACTCTTATTTAATATTTCAAGTATAGATCATTAAATTTCTTTGGAGAGCAAACAAAGTTAATTGCACTTTGCTTGCTTTACTTACGCAGACTGATTTCAACCTCTTGATAAGTCATTTGCAATCGCGATGACAACAAGTGTCAATGGTTTAGTGTTAAGATCTCAAGCATAGGAGGAAATATGTTTCAAAGGGACACTTGAAAGCAGATAAAACTGTAAAGACAGCAAGGAAAGAGTCAGTTACTGACTATTTTTTTGTGAGCACAGGCGATGATTTGTTTCGCTTAGAACAAACTAGGAGCTGTATTGGTTGTCGTTGTTGTTGTTTGTAATGTAGTTATTGTAGGACAATTTACAAATATTGATGGATTACATTTATGCATAGCACGTGTTCGGTAAAAAGGTGCTTTTTAAAAGAAGTTGCAGAAACCATCGGACTTGTAAAGGTTGACCTGTGCATACATATATGTGTTTCAATCATGATTTAACAATTTTTTAATAGAAAATGGATACAACTTTTCAAAACTGGAACACAAGGGTAGTGTTGTTATAAATGGATTTCTTTGCTAAAGCTATAAAGTAGTTTGAACAAATAAACAAACATGGAACATTTACAGCTGAAAATCGGAGCAAAGCTTGATGAAATAGGCAATGTTACTGCTGAATCAACTTTAGACATTATAAATAAGCTCAATCGCGAGGAAGTTGTCCGTCAAATTCCTCTGATAACATTTTTGTTGCTTATTGTGCTGACGGGGATTCCCGGGAACGGCCTCGTGTGTTTTATCTACCGTTCGAAGTATTTCATGTCCAGCTCCCGATGGTTCATCTTTTTCTTGGCCGCCGTAGACCTTCTGATGTGCATGTTGATGCTACCGGGAGAGATTGCCACCACCTTCTTCCAGTACAAGTTCACCAACGCTGCGTTCTGCAAGATCTCCACCTTCTTGAACTTGTGGAGCCTTTTGACGCTCGGTTTGACACTTCTGGCAGTCTCTGTAGACAGGTACCGGAAAGTCTGCAAGCCGCTTGGATGGCAGATTAACTTTAACAAAGCCAGGATTTTAAGCTTTGCGTGTGTTCTTCTCGCGCTCTTCATTGCTTTGCCTGTGCTATGGGTCTATAATATTTATGATATAAGATTTGAAGAGTTTCAAATTACTGTCTATGAATGTTCTTTCCGGTCCGATGGAATGAACTTGACGTTCTTGTACGTTCTGTTTGGTATGACGTTGTTTGTCACCGCTCTGACATCAATCTGTATATTGTACTGCTTCATTGGAAGGGAAATAAAACGCCATATTGACAAGGAAAGGGTAAAGCGGCACATAAGTATGACTGCCTCAATGGCATTTAATACCAACCTGATTCGACCTATTACGCAGGAAATTAAAGTCAATTCTATGAAGAAGTCCGTCGGATTTTATACGCCACCAACAACGTCCTTAAAACCAAAGAAATCCGTGAATTTCGGTGGTGTTGTGGATGTCAAACAAGCCAATGGAAGAAGGACAAATGGGAATGTGAACGTTTTAAGTGGCAACATAATTAAAACTGGTGTCAGAAGAATACAAAATTGCGGTACCGAACCGTTAGAAATTTCAGAGAAAGTCAGAACTGAAAGCAACAACCTCCGGATGTCATCTGATAACGATTGTAAATCGTGTGATATGGTTTGTAATTCCGAATACAGGCCGTTTAAGAAATTCAAAGAAATTGAAGCAATGAAGTGCACCGATGATGACGCGGATCTAGATACCGCTCATTTAGATGGTTCATGCCCTATGTCATTCCCGTGTGAAAAACAGCAACACGAGTTAGGACAAACTTCAAGTGATTTAGCAGTTAATACGGAACGTAGTGAAACACTTAACTGTTCCTCCATTCAAACAATGGAAAATAACGCCCTTGGTGATAGAGGTTGCTTAGAATCCACACACGCGGAAAGAGAAGGTCTCGAATCACACGAAACAGCGAATTACACTAATGAGACACTAATTCAAGAGAGTAGTGAGAGTATGATGTCGCCAGATGTTACGTCTGTGGGTCAAGAGAACGTTTCGACCGAACGCGAGGAATCCTCTAGCAACGCCAACTACGCCGACGAAGAATCAATGGACAATCTGGATTTGCCGCCAAAACGAACGTTGACGCTGAAGGAACGCAAAAAGTCGAAACGAACACGGCGAGCGCGCGCGAAAAAAGCTACCCTTAGCATGATTATGATATCCATGGCGTTCGTTTTGAGTTATCTCCCGTTTTTGTGTCTTCTTTTACTGAAAACCCTGCGCCCTGAGCTAGAAAAGTGGATGGCAGACTCTGAAAGGGTAGCCTTTAAGTTCTTCTTGCGTTCGTACTTCTTCAATTGCGCGATTAACCCGTTTATTTATGGGATTTCTGATTCGAAGTTCAGGCAAAGCTGTAAAGAGGTTATACAGAAGGTTTTTGGACGAATGAACTTTAGGCGTGTCTTAAACTTCAACGGATAGACACTCGCTTTTTCTTTCGTGCACGTTATATAACTTTTGTACAGCCTGTACATATAACGTTGATTCGTGTGAAAATATATAAAAGGTTGAGGTATATTTAATCATCTAAGTTCCTGCAAGAAATATACCCTTTATCTGAAGGTGAAATCTGTTCCAGCAATAATTATGTGCAAATGACATGTTCATGCTGTAAATATAATGTCTATGTACATGTAAAATATAAGTATGATCCGGTTATAAATATAAGCAGTAATTGTCTTAATGAGCAAACGATATACATGTGTAATCCCTGCCTTGTATAAAATGTGTCACGTAATTTAAAATTATTTTTACTATTATTAATTCATGCCTTACAGTGCGTAATAAAGAATATACATGTATGGTCGCTTGAAGCATTTTATTTAGCATAATCGTTAGGTATCACATCAATGTGATACACACAATAGTAGTTTATTATTTCGTTGTTTACTGCATTTGTTTGTTGTTGTTTTGTATTATACAAATATTTTGCTTGTCTTAATACTGGAATTAAATGTATTACATACCATAGCTTTGTTTTGAATATTGTGTAGAAAAATAAACATCTTATTAGGGAGAGATCCAGTCTGGGAGAGAAATAGCTCCTGTTTAGTCCCCCCATGCTGCCCATCTGGGATGGTCAGATCCCGACACCCTGCTGCTCTTCTGGGATGGTCAGCACCGAATATTTTAATATAATTTCAAATAAAATGTATTTTTGATCATATTCAAAATGGTCAATGTCAACAGAATGTACACTGCGTTTAAAAACCTTTACTAGAATCATTTAATTCATACAAGCATTGTATTAACCAATTTATGAGAAAATGCCAAAGAAATGGCCTGGTCTTTCTTCCACCCGGCTCTATTTTAACAGCACCCTATACCATTTTTGGTTCGCCTTCAGGCCTACAACCTATTACTGATTTTATTTTGTGTTTCGAGTCATGGGCGTCACGTAATCTAAGGATGTACATATTTTCCTATAACGCAGCATGTCATGTCTGGATTAGGTCAACAACAGTTAATATCTTGCCATCAAGGTTTTAGTGATATATACGACAAATAGTTTACATATCAATGATGACAAATCGATATCATTTCAAAGCGGCTCATTGTGCTTCGTTTTTAATATGCATATTTTTATTTTTTTATATAGGGTTACGTATGGTTAAACATACTAAACTACCACAACATCATAATTATAATCCCCATTACTTTCTATGATGCAAGAAACAAATTTCGATATTTATATTCAATGTTTTCATGAAATGTTTGCCTTTTCAGGATAATTGCATTGTGGATATTTGGGGTATGGGTTTTAATGGGCATTTGGTATTTGAGAAAGAAAAAGAAGAATAATGATAATGATGATAACAATAATAACAATAACAAATTACTTTCACTCACTTTTATTCATTTTCAGCAAAAACAGTGACTCTCCCAACACAATTATTATCAATCTAGAAATTAAATGCGCATAATGCATTGTAAACTGACTTGTTTCTTACCTCGTTTAGATAAGATTGAAAGGATACATCATACTAAGTATACATTTAAGTTCATTTATTTGTGTATGTTAATGGAATGACAAAATAGTGTAGATGCTTTATTGTTCCCTACATTCTTGAATCAATATTCTTCAAAATCATATGAAATTAAATAAATGTAATAATAGTGGTAATAGTATTGCTACTACGACTTTGTAGTTTCTCCATTGTTTATATATGTAATTATACTTATTTATACTTATTAACGTGTATCTGTGATTTACTAATCTTGTTTCATATCCTAGAAATCAGAAACTATGTATACTGATCACCTCGTTTGCAACTTATGGTATTATATGCATATTGTTTCCTCATGTGTTCATGTTTCATGAATATGAGCGAATAAAACGATGACTTGACTTGACTTGACTAAAATATTTGTATTTGAAGAATTTGCTAATTTTTGTATTGCTTTTTTATTTTAGACCATGTATTTTCATTATCTAATAGATATATGTCTGCGATGTTCATACTCGGGATGTTTATACTCAGCGTATATGGTGGTTAGTTTCGGGATAATTATGTTCCTGATATTTTTATTTGGTATATTTTGAATTTCGGATACTCGTATTTGTTTTCCTAAGATTTTTATTCCTGATATTTGTATTCGGGAGAGTTTTATCCCAGATATGTGTATTCCAGATATTTGTATTCCTAAGATTTGTTATCCTGATATTTGTATTCCGGATAGTTTTATCCCAGACATTTTTATTAAGGATATTTTATTTTGGATATTAATATTATACTTAAACCATTTAATAGTGAGCCAATGCACGTACTTTAAAGCACCACGATATAAACAGGAAGGGCAATAGTTTTAAGTTTTGAGAACAAATGCACAAACGTTCTGCACTTGTAATAACAATTTGTATGTGTTTTTTTCGAGAAGGAAGTACAGCACTTATAGATGGTCACAGGAAAAAAAACCCTCTTACAACTGCTGACGTAACGTATCATTGCAAAAAAAAAGAACAGTACTCGGCAAAGGGCCTACATATGGCCTGATTTTAATATTCACGTTTCTACAGGATGTCCATGAACGTCAGAGATCTAGTGCATACAGAAATATATCACTGCTAATGGAAACGTCAAATGACAATACTCGCATTTCACTGAAAGTCGTTTGATTCTGCCTTGGTAGGAATGTTGAAATTGACTATAAATCCTTATAATTGAGACGTGACCATTGTGCCATGGAAGAGTTACCTTCCATTGATGCTTCGTCGATCGGTTATAAATATTTTTTAAACTGGTTTTAAAAATCGTGCTGACTGTCGCAATTGCTTGCGTGAACGTATCTACCATTATCTGGAGGGCGTGGGTGTTAATTTAACGACATAATTACCTGACCTGTTAGCGTTTGATGTTGTTATGTGAAATAGTACAATGAAATATAATTAAAGGGTCAAAATGACTGAATTGCCGACGTATCAAATGATAGCAATTTCAAATAGCAATTTTAATGAACGGTAAGAAGCACAGGGTTAAGCTTTTATGCCAATTTAGGACAAAAAGGTCACGATATTGCAGATACGACAATGATTGCAATTTAGAGCACTATTCTTTGCACTAGACGTTTAATACGGTTAATACTATACGTGTCAGAGTACAGTACAGTGTTCTATATTACCGATATAATTCGTTTCGATACATCCCAAACATAAACGAACCATTATAGTGTATGCAATTGATGAACACATTTGCGAGGGTTGAGTGTGCAACTATTGTATCTGATGTATAAATGTTAAGCAGATACAACATTTCATGCTCAACCTTCGCAGTGTACATTTTATATTCGGGTTTACTTGATTATTGAAATAAATCACAATTAATGAGATGAAATGAATCTAGAACATATAATAGTCATAATAAAATAATATTGACTGTTATTAAGAGCACACATTTACCATTATATGTATATAATGAACTATTGGTAGTTTACACATGCATCATGAATATATATATATATTCCCTATTAAACGCACAATTTAATTGCATTTTTTATTATCGATAAATTTATTCGATAAGTCAAAGTAGTAAAAACGCAAAACTGCTTTATCGTTTATAAATATACTTATTAATAAAACACTGATCCGACGGGAATTGAGATATGTTATTGAAATTGTGTGCTGTGTCTCGATATCCGGTCTGTAGGGACTATGAAACTATATCAATGCTTTTGTGACGTATAATAGAGGCTTAGAAAATTGTCATAGCAATCCATATTGTACTGGCACTTTCCTTTAAGTGGTTTTTTATTCGGTTTTGAACAAAGATAGCATGAACGTGTGTTAATATATATCTCTGTTTTGAATCAAATGACGTCAGTTGAAAAACAGCAAAATATTTGCTTTAATATTACGACGTCTTAAGAAGACAAGCAAATTAAAATGTTATGATAATGACCGCATAAAACGGTAGTCGCATTTATATTACTATAAAACTCCTAAACATTGAAGAATTTCTGTAAAATCGTGCTAGGGACTACTTTTCTGGCGCCACAAATGCCGAATCGCGTGACTTGTGTGTGTAAAATGCCATCCGCGTGATAAATATTAGTCGATTACTTTGTGAATCGGTCCATGATTCACAAACAAATGACTAGAACGCAAAACCATGGACTAGAAAGTCACGATGCTTAGAAAAAAATGTGTCCATACGCATTATGAACATAGTTTGGGAAATACCCACGTTGTGTGTTTACTACGCAATATTATAGTGACTAGATTGATTATTTAGTGTAAAAAATAATTTAATGTGACGGTGTGCAGTCAGAGTTTTCCGAGTACAGCAAAGACATACATGTTTTGCTAGTATATTGTACTAATCGCTAGAAAAGCTCCAAACAGAAACATACGGGGTGATGTTAAACTTTTGTAATACAACTGTTAGTAAAGACGATAAATATATTACATTTATTAAATAGGAAAACACGTTCGCAGAAAAGTCCATACTTTTGCAAAAGGTCCTGCGAACAAGAGCCTTTATCTATTTGATTGTGTACATGACATATGACAAAGTCTTAAATTTATAGTTGAAGAGCGATATTTAGTATTAATTAAAAACCGTTCGTTAAAAGCTGATAAGGGTTTCGTTTCTCTCATTGTAAAATCAAAATGTATTTGCGCTTGTGAGTTTAGTTTTTGTTGTTTTGATTTTTTCATCTTGCCATCATATAACGGTGAATTTATTTTAGTATCAAACTGGAGAAATGTCACTGCAAACCTCCGCACGCAACGTCATGCAATATCTTTAGAAGTTTGCGACATTTGTCTTCAATCAAGTTCTCCTAGTGTTTGGCATAAAACCGAACACGACACTGATTTGCATCCGGTCAATATCCACTAAATTCTTAATCGAACATTTGTGTCTGCAGGAATGAAAAATGATCCCGTTGTTCGCAGGGTCTAACCGACCAAAACGGTATCACTCTAAAAGCATCCCTATTAGAAGAACGGAAATATGCCCCCTTGTTAACTACCGGTTCAATCAAGAAATGGTCTGAACTTTGGATGACAAAAACAGATTGGAACTTAAAAAGCTTAGGTCGTCAACTATCGTCGTATGTGTAAAAATACAAACTATATTCCTTGCTGGATCTATTTTTTGAAACGATACATGTATATTTACGTGTTCCATCACTCAAATACTAATGGTCAAAATACATATTATTGTATGTAAAAAAAGTGCGTATTTTGTTGGTGAGAACGCAAGAGGTGTCCTATTAGAAAGATCCTTACAACGCAGCCCATTGGGTTCGAATGTGCTTATTGAGCCTTGGGTGGTGTGGGTGGGAGTTGTGGTCAGCGTCACGCACGCACCCTGGTGGAAGGTTGGTAGATACAGGGTTCGGTATCCATATCGTGTTTCCGTAGGCTAAATACATTGCGGGAATGCACAGATTTATGATTTTTGATATATTTTCGATGTACGTAGATATTTGACACGGTATTTGTGTCATGAATTTATATATTTGTCATAGTAGATTATTTTAAGGCTCATTTTTAATACACCCTCAACAATTTTGGACTTATTAATTGAAATCATCATTGCTTTCCTTTGGAGGACAAAGAAAGCTTATGGAAAATAAGTTCAAAAATAAGGCATACCGTACATGTACTATTTTACCAATTCCTTCAAAATTTCATTCTTTTCAAACACTTTTTTTTTAACTTTTACTATGTCTATACTTGTATGGTCTTTGGAAACCTGTGATAAACCTTTTGTTCCAAAGTACATATACACAGTTGACAATGAGTATATAATCGACTGTATTTTTTTTTACATGATAATGTATTAAACTATTAATACGAGTAAACGATTCAAATAAAAAGAGTTCGCACCAAATGTATTTTCGTAATAATTTATTGTTGTATTTTTATAGTCTGCACACATGTATTCCTTTACTTACATAATAGGGATAAATACATACGCTAGACCATAATGCATTAATTAAACACTAATTACAATTCAAGTACGTTGTTTATCCCGTTTTCGATCTGAAAATGGGCCAGTGGGATTCATAAATCATTACAAGCCTCCTAGTGAAACCTCTAAAACCTTTATAAACCTTTATTTTGGGGGAAATCCTTTAAAACCTTAATTTTTCCTGGAAAGCCTGTAAAAACCTATAATTTGCTCACAAAACCCTTACATGTTTTTAATCAGTTTGTTGCATCTTTTTGTAGTAATACATATTAATACAGACACATACAAGACCAATGCAAATGCTCTTACAAACATTTCAATTTTTTTGTGTGCAGCTTAAAGTTTACAAGTAAACACGTTGTGGATATAGCAGTGTTGCAATAACCCTAACATATTTATCAACAGTAATATCTCTGCAACTACCCTGTATACTAATGGTAATACTAAACATTATGTGTAAAGTACCAGTTATCATTTCATACCAAATTATTGGACATGGAAGGCCCTAGAATTAATCAAATAACGACTTCCAAAAGGTCCAGAACAAAATACATTGTAGCTGGATGCTACAACCTGCTTCTACTGGTTTCCACTGCTGCTCTGGGTGGGTCAACACAGAAATATGGAATTTTAGTGTTTTCAAACAAGATAATGAAGAGACTTGATGTTCAAAAGCTTGTTTGTATAAATTATATCAAAACTATTAACAATTAGAAATAATAAAATGATTGACATGGCAATTTAATGTCGGTAGAATGTCTCATGTTGGTTGTATGGCTTGTACATGTATTTAGTGATGCACAGCAAAATGTATACCTGTACTTTTGTTTACATTCTGAGCAAGAAATTCGATAGAAACTCGTGGCCTTAAAAGTGGAAGTTATCAGGTTGTGATATAGGCAAGATCATATATATATGTCAAAGAATATTCTTTTCCATTACAATTATTTTAACTTGTAAGAATAATTATTGACTCTCCATGTGCAGTATGCATATCCCAGTAATAACAAAATCATAGGACTGCCAATAAAAGTTGTACAAGTCATCACATTGATCATTCTTTCTGGTTGCTAATTAAGGTAAGAATTTTTACATGCTTGCGGCTACTGTTTAAGTGTGCATTCCATTACTCATTGCTACTGCTTTTAAGAACCTCAAACTGTATTATTTGTTTCAGGGCTTTTTCTCTGGAACTACTGTATGAAATTAAATGGAAATTCGAAAGAAGCTAAAAAAAAAAAAGAGATAAGATGATCTTTTAAAATCATGTTCTTACTTCGTCATTTTATTAAAGTTAAGAGCTTTACAAAATGTTTAGTGATTTTTTATAATCTGCATGTTTGTATGGAATATCTACTTTTTTATTTCATGCTCAAATGAGATTTTGGTTATTGATTTGGCCTTGCAGTGAGTGTTTTTATTTCATTCCCAAAACTTGCCAGAGTGAATATTGTGGATCATCCATCACATTGCAAATTTGTGTTTTTAAAATTTTCTGTCATTCCATAGCCATTATTTGACCCCAGGCAGTATAGATCTACATTCATCAGATTCAGTGAAATCATTATTAGCAGGAATAAGAACTGAAATTCCTTCAAGTGTTCTATACTTTGCTAAAAATAGACTATAAACAACATCCAAAAAGGACAAAATGCCTTGCTCTTTGTTCTTGAACTTTTCATTAAGATGTACTTTTCTATATGGATTGTTACTGTTTTCTCATTTAAATAAGAGTTCGGTGCTTATTTTGCTGTCATTATTGTTTATTTACAGTTGAACTACATTTCATTCATAGTAAACAACTAATAAGGGGCTTTTTAAACACAAGTAGAAAATGGTCTTTTGTCAGTATAATACTGGTATGCATGTTGCATTTAGGGTCATTTCCTAAATATCCATCAGTTTATAATGTCAAAATTAGCCTTTATTTGCTCATTATTTTTATCTAAATCTCCCTAAAAAGCCTTTATTTTGCAAATTTTGAACCTTTATAAAAACCTTTATTTTCATTAAGGTCTGCTAGGAGGCCTGATTAATGTTTAAATTATAATTTGCAATGCCTGAAATATACTACCAATTATTCGCATTTGTTTATAACAATAATCTTACGGTAAAATACAATACATGCTGAATCACGAATTACGAACTTTGTAATCGTGTAAGTATGTTTTTTTGCTAAATGTCAGCTTTCTAAACACCGAACCCCGCGATCGATGTGCGTATTTGCGCTCGAAGGTTCGGCAATTTGTTGGGGGTGGCTTGCCGGTTGGTATATAAAACTGCAATTGCAGATAAATTGGACAGATGGAATGCAGAGATAACGCGATCATCAGGAAAGGCTATATTGGGAATTCCACACATCCAAAGGTATGTGTTTCTAGCAGTCGCTGCTAGTGTAGCGTTTGCGATAGCCATTGGTTCATTTTGTTTGCAGACGGTTATTTTAATTTAAAATTAATACAATAATATTTTAATTGTGTGTTGTTGTTTTTTTTTAATTGTGCCAGATGTATGTTATAAATGCCATTGTACTGCTTGCGAAATTTTCTGGTGTTGATTGATTTGATTTTACTTCGCACATCCTTTTGATGTTTTGTATATGTTTTGGTATATTTGTTTTAATATTTTAATTGGTTATAATGGTTGCAAATTTATGAAATTACAAGTGTATTGCTTGCTTCAGCTAATTAACCACATCTTTTTGGCAATGCTATCACTATTAAATTAACTTAGACTTCTGTCTTATTACTGTCTTATGGAACTTTCCTCAAGATTAAATGTTAATTTCTAGAGCAATCATTGAATCTAGCTAACATTTGTGTAGACATTTTGTCGCGTGATTCTTGGAACCCTTCCCCTAATTACCGGTAAACATCGACCTTTCCAATGCGGTGACCCCAGCTGTGATCATATTTGAGTGCATTTTGCTTTACTTTTCATGTTGTATAAAAAGTTTTTTAAGGCACGTGGGGTCGTATTCCAGAAAAAATCTTAAGTAAAATCGTATCCGTAGCCTTAAAATTGTCATTTTTGTTAAGCATTGTAGCCCATGTTTTCATGAAATTCTCCTTAGTGTTCACTACTTATCAACTTACTATTAAGTACTATTTACTTAACTGTTATTGGATTAATTAATTTATATATACATGTAGTTTTAAAATTATAACCTGACAAAATTCGATACTTAAGAGAAAACATTTTAAGTTTAACTTAAGATGTGCCTGGAATATGGCTCCAGGTCACATGTGTCTGTATTCGCCAACCTATACTTAGACCTAAAACGTAGAATAAATAATATTTTTGAAAATGTCCTAATTCTAAGGACGCTGTTAATTTGAATTTTACTTAAAAATTAGATTCGGTTTATCGTTATTTATCGGCCAATAAACAACGATTTGGAGTTCTTATGCGTAAGAATTTAATATTCATTTATTATTTAATAACCACGCAACCAATAGTTGTTCATTGGCCGATAACAATGATAATGCGAAATTATTTCGATTCTAACATGATTTGACATATATTTTTGCAATTGTAATTGGAACTACTTTTACTATGCTCCGCTCAGATTTCGGAACTTCTGTTTACGTTGTTTATGGGTAGTTTAACAACGATAATTTTGTCCTTTGCCTATTGAAAAATTAGCGAGTATCATGTTTCACCAACGCTTATTTTAGCATTCTGTATTCAGAATGATTTATTGATGACATTAGCAACGTTGGTACCCGACATATTTGCGAATGGATATGCATTTTTCTTGAGCCTAAGACTATTCTTTATTCTTAAGTCTAAGAATAGATTGGTGAAGACTAAGAATCAAGAATATTCTTGAAACTGTTCTGTTCTAAGAGCGCTGTAAATGTGAATCTCGCTTGGTATTCGCCTATTCTAATTACAACATTCGTTTTATAGACATCAGTTTTGAATGGCATAATCAACATTTATACCAGGGCCGGTATTTCCAAAGTATCTTAATCGAAAATTAAGAAAAATCTTTAAATTCTCAAATTTAATTATTGGATTTTCAAACAACGTAATGCATTTTTGAAGATTTTAACACATGATTAGCCATATAATTCAAAGTGTATTAATATCTAGCATTAGTCATGCAAATGTTCCAAAGCATAGTGTTTTAAACACAAATTATAATTTTGACTTATGTTCAACTTAAGCTAGACTGGCTTAAGAATCCTTATAAATATGGGCCCAGGCATAACTTTCGAATGCGTTAAGTATTTTTGTTGAGTGTAAGTCTATTATATATTTTTAAATCTAAGAATGGTGACTATGGACACTGTGTGAACTAACGGATCTTTAGCTGTGAATAAGCGTTTCTCCACAGGCGATGCAAGTGGAGTTTCGTTATATTTTATATTTAATAAATAATTTTCGATTTAGAGTTGTTTATCGGCTACCAAAACAACGATTTGGAGTTCTGATGCGTATGAATTAAACCACGACCGCATCAGAACGACAAATCGGTTTTTAAAAGCCGATAAATAACGATAAAACGATAAAGATAAAATTCTTTCGATTCTTACATGCTTCTGACAACATTTTCTGCAATTACCATGCGAACTATATTTTACAGTTTGGGAACTATTTTTTCGGGTTGTTTGTTGGTAGTTTAACATCGGTGAATTTTTATCTTTGTCTAAAGAAAACTCTGCGCGTGTCTTGTTAGAATTAACTGCAACAAAGAGTGGTTAAAATTCTCATATTTAAATTAAAAAAACACACCCCAATATACAACTTTTGCGACATTTAATTAAACGTCATCATGTATTCGACAGGAAAATGATCTTTAAAAGAAAACTATTGGATTCATAAATTAGAAACTAAAAATCTTAATTCCAAAATTGAATATACTATTTTATTCTAATCGTTATGCAGTATGCAATATACAATATTTTAAAAGTTACATTTTACTTGGCATTATTTAATTACACACGTGGTAATAAATAATACAGTTTGTTACTGGTACCTATGATATTTGCTTTTAAAATGCTCAAAGTAATAACGTGGACCTTACAATGGTCGTACACAAAATGCGAACTGTTCTCTATACACTGGTTACCTACCATGCGGTAGGATTTTTTTGTGGTTAAACTCGAGTAGAAAGGGCATACAATACAATTATAATGTTTAATTCAATGTCGCCAAAGCTATCAAATTATTAAAACGATAATTTAAGTGTTTTTTTTTTTTTAATTTCCAAACGCATCAACATCATTCAATCGTAATTAAATTCGTTATTACAATGTTTAAATTTCAGCTTCCCGATCAATGATAATGCTGACATTTGTTGCGTTTTACATCTAAAACGAATGCATCAAAGATCAGACGCAACGTAGCGAAATTCAAATAGAGTTATCAAATATAATTTAGTAAAATAGAATATCTACATTAATTGTTACAATGTTTAAATGTCAAATTTCTGTAATAATCAATGATAATGCTGACAGCTTTTGCGTTTTACATCTAAAACGAATGAATCAGAGATCCGACGCAACACAGCCAAATACAAAAAGCGATCTCATCGCACTTGCGCACAAATAACAAACATGGTTTGCGGTGTGCACGACTTCAGATTATTTTGGACGAGACGAGGTTAACAATACCATAAAACACCATACAACAGCCACAAGCATACGTTAGCAACAAACATACAGCAATATACATATATACAATATACCATGCAACAATGCCTAACAGTTAAGTAATACTTTGCTCTTAATACATGCTCTGGTAAAATCTGTAGTAAATTTACCTTTACAATTGAAAAATAAGCTAATTGTATTTGATTAACACACATTTCAAATACTTATCTTCATAAAACTACAGATTAAACCATATATTCTTCATAAGAATGGCAGCCGCCCACGAAAAACGACCCAGTGGGGAAAAAAGTGTGTCCGTCGCAATGCACTTAAATCCATTCTTCAGAATATAGGAATTACGGACTCTATCTCAGCATGCTCGAATTAACAACCAATAAAAGTGTGTCCGTCGCAATGCACTTAAATCCATTCTTCAGAATATAGGAATTACGGACTCTATCTCAGCATGCTCGAATTAACAACCAATATTTCTAATAAATGTATAAACACACAGTGGATTACTAAGTAACATCATACTGTATACTGCCTTCGAATTTGAAAAATAAAGCGTTCACCGGGAAGTCAATCATAGTACTGAATATACCCGCCAAAACAAACCGGTTTTGTGCCTACCATGTACCACGTTATTACAACGCTCGAGTAACTCGCTCACGTGTACTTCAATACTTTGAGACATTCGTTCTGCACTATACTACGTAACGCGCAGAACTTACAAGTCTCAACGCACTTGCGTACAAATAACAAACATGGTTTGCGGTGTGCACGACTTCACTATAGAACGATTTCAAATGTTAGGTTTGCATTTTTCAAATTCGAAAATAAAATCCACGGGTTATAAATCTATGTTCATGAATTCTGACTAAAGTTACAAAATGCAACTTTCTGGTTATTTCTAACCTTTTTTCTATCGAATCCTCAATATATGAATCCTTAGCTATTTCTGTTTTCCACCGACCATGTTAATGCACCTGTCTGAATTACCCTCAGAGTTTACAGCAGTGGATGCCCCACTGGCCCTTAAACTATGTGTCCCTAACTTTAAATGAGGGGCGACAATTTTCAATTTCTGTGTAATGCATTCTCGGGCTCTCGTATAGCTTAATTTATTTTTATTTATTTATTTATTTTTTATTGGGCAACAGAAAACATTTGTTTCCAGATCTGCAAGCTGATGAAATAAATATTTGTCGGAATCTAATTTTAAACCTGAACACTCAAAATATCTTGTTACCATAGCTACTGGACATGCGCTAGTTACACCGTTTGCTAGCAAAAATTTTCTTCCAGATCTGTAAACATCAGTTTTACTTTTGCGTATTGTTACAACTATGTGATCAGACTTAAACGATATGTCCGAGCATTTCAATTCGCTTATCTCACTGAAACGAAAAAAGCCTGCATAACTTATCATTATCATATCTAAATCTCTCAGCTCTATAACATCTGTTGACTCTTTATACAAATCACAAAGCTGGATCAACATTTCAGTAGATACGATGTCCCGTTTGACTGTAGGCTTAGAGTTCATACGTTTTGCACATTCAAGCATGTTTCGAACTAAATGATAGGATCTACCAAATCGTTAATGTTGTGTAACCACTTGATTGCGTAAAATGCTGCAGATACTACACTTTCAGATTTTCCTAAATCAATCAAATGTGAAAGATACATTGCAACATGAATTGGATACGCCGGATTTGTTGGAAATCCTTTAGATGCACAAAACGTTTTGAATGTCTTCACTTGCAAGCTGTACTTGTTCACAGTTCCGTCTGCTCTTGACGCAAGTACATGTGTAGCCATGCGATCAATGACACGTCCCTGGTCCGAAACTGTGACCCCTGCTTCGTCGAATTTCTTTTGTAAGTTGTGTCTTAGGTCAGGAACTGCAAATTTATGCGACATCGGTCAAGTACCACTCCATAACTTTATACAAAGGGATCAGAGGAATCACATCTTATTGCTATCATTCTGAATGAAAGAAATTCATTTGCAAATGTTCCATTATTTCCTTTTCCTTTAAAAATGATTTCTGTACTTGGAAGTAAGTATGTGCTTTCAACAAAACTGTTAAACGATTAATCTGTTCTAGCTATAAGTGGCCAGTAAGGCGCCAATGTCCATTTTGGTATGACAAGTGTCCCTATACATTTCTCATTTTGCATTTTTCTTATACACAATGTTGTCAAACAGGTTGGTGGAACCAACCAGTTATTATCCCCATTCCAGTTTTGACTGAAGCAATTAACTGCTTCTATCCCGGGAACCCACCACTTGGAATAAAACCTCTTACATTTGTTGTTATAATGAGTGGCAAATCTATCAATATAATATGGACCCCAGTTTTTGTCCAAATACATAACTATTGCACCATTTATTGACCAGTCGTTTGAATCTAAACAGCGACTCAAGTGGTCAGCCTTAACATTTCTGTTTCTTGGTATCCAACATACATAGAAGTGTATTGAATGTTCTTCACAAATATTATGTATCAACAAACATAATGAATGCAATTCCTCTATGTAACTACCAGAATCTAAAATATATGTTACATTTTTTTTATCTGTAAATACTTGTACATTTTTGCCTCTCAGTATATCAAATGTACTCAGTAGAACTCGGCGTATTGTCTCTAGTTTACGCCATGTGGAACGTTTACGTGATTCTACTTCTGTCCAAGATCCTGTAACTTGTTTATCACAGGTCCTGATAAAGCGATATAATTCTTCAAGTTCTTACCGCTCTTACTGGAATATTCTATGTTTCCAACATTAATATCTATTATATATTTACCTTTTCCGCTTTCCGTCTGCATGAAATTGACATATTCAATGCTCAAATTCTCACCGTTGACAGTATATTTGTCTACGTCCGGAGACAAATTATCATAAGATCTTATTTCTGTTAATTTACAGCAACTACTGCCTACTTCCGGGGTCACATTGATGCTCGCTTCCGGGAGCCTTAACATATCTGTTTTGTAAATCACGTTATTATTTTGTGTCTTTTCTCTGCAATCAGCCGAATCATTGTCCACTTCCGGGGACATATCATTACAGCCCACTTCTGGGACCACGAGTCCATTTCCGGGGACATACGACCTTTACTGATCTGATACGGTCGCATGCTTACAACTGTGTCCACTTCCGGGGACATATAAATATCAATGCTCACTTCCGGGAGCCTGACTACATATCTGTCCACTTCCTATGACTTACGACTTTTACTGCTCTGATCGGAGTTCATACTTATTTATTGCCCACTTCCGGGGACTCATCATTATGAATGTTCATGTCCAGGAGCGTTTCTAATCTGGTACCTACTTCCAGGGACAATACATCTGTGCTACTTTCATCGTATAAAACTGTTTTAGTTGTACCTTCATTTAAAACCTCATCAGAATAGAAGTCTACATTATGATATCGGTCAAAATCAGTACCTATGTACTCTGTCTGTTCATACAAATAATGCTGCTCGTTCTTACGCGTAGCTTTACATGCCTCTATGTAGCCTCCGTAACCTACATTGCTTGCATCACAATACATATCAATGTCAATACAGATAGATTCAACCATTGACTTACCTACATTATTCAAGTTGGATGCATTGCGTCGCCAATAATTCAGCTCTGATAATGCTGTTGTGGACACAACCACACTTGATTTTCCTCAGCAAGACACATTTGCTTAAATACCTTGTTTTTCGACAAACAATCTTTCCGAAAACACTGGAAAGTGAAACTATTTGTCCAATGACAGAAGTTAAAAATTTTACCGGTATCAAATAAAATTTATCCATGCGCAACTGTTCTAACAAAGAATATATAGTGGCCTCTAAACGCACAATGCGCTCGTCTGCTATATAAAAATGGTTTGAATTAAAAGTTAATACATGTCCCAACCAAATAGTTCCTTTAACAGCCAACCAGTTGCATTTTTCTTCTGCAAGCATAGATCCCAACTGAGATCATGTTTGTTTCACAAACTTGCTTGTTTTGTAAGCTCTTTCATATGTTTCATCATCCCCTATAACGTCATCTGAAAACATAATCTTTGTGACTTAAAGAACGGAAATATTGGACAACAACTTTCAACACTTTCGTAAAAATATGAAATATGACCGGCGCATGATATTCCAAATGGTAATGAATTAAAAACATAAAACTTTTCGTCAAATTGAGAACCCCAAGAAAACCCTAAATACGTTGTGTGGGTTGGAAAAATATCAATTTAGTGGTATTCGCTTTGAGATCAAATGTAAATACATAACTGTCTTTATGAAACATTTGCTGCGCAATCTTGATATCTTCGAATTTTACTCGGAACAAATGAATACACTCCTTAATGTGTCTGCAATCAAGCACTAGTGTCGGTTTTCCAACTTTGCTGTATGCAACAGTTAATAGATTTACAACATGAGGGCGTTTTTGTTCTTCAGAAATAATACCCTTTTTCAATAAGCGTTGACTTTCGCTTGATACAAATTCTTGAGAATCTTTAGCAGATTTATTATTTTTCAAAAAAGCTTCGTGAGGTATACGTTTAGTGGTAATTTATAACCGCTACAAATTGTATCTAAGATATAGATATCATCACATATTTCTTTCCATTTCCCGATTGCTCTCTTTAAGCAGCCTACTGGTGAACTGTTTTCACATATACTCAAACAAGGTATACCTTTTATACTCACATCTCTGTTTTCCACACTTACAACGTGTACATCAGTGTTTCGGCTTTCGTTATCTATTCTTACCATTTTATCAACTTCCGGTTTGATAAAAAAAATCAAAGCATGTACTTATTATTGCTCGTGCCTCGTTCTTGGGGACACTGCCTTCCAGTGGCCAGATGCTCCGCACAAAAAAACACAGCCCCGGTCGTTGTCGTTGACCGGAAGTTGCGAACTGCGCGGCCCGAAACGCTGACTGCCAGGTGGCGCTGGACATTCGGAGGGAGCCGTCTGCCTCCTGGGATATGGGAACGTCTTGGCCCTTGATTTTTTCAGTCGTTCTGAACGAACTTTTCTGTTCGGCCTGGCTTCTGCTTTCAATATGCGTTTCTCGTCGTCACTGTCGGACGCCAGCGGATTAGTTTTGTATTCAGAAACTGCTCTTCAGCCCAGCTCTAAAGCATCTTCCAGTTTAATTAGTTTCTGCCTCCGTTTGATTATTTCGTGAGCTGCAACATATATATATGCCTGCGTTTTTACTACATTCTTCTTATCTACTGGATATTGATTCAAAATACATGCATAGAGTTCTTAAACTATGACAAATATCTGCCAACAACCAAACATTTAACCAACACCACGTGCAATTGCATACTGCACGAGTAAATCCTCGTGAAATCAGTATCGACCTATCTCAAGGGTATCAGTTAATAAATAAAAGTACTCTAACATTCAGTTGCAAACTTTACCTTGAATCACGAATTCTTTTACTTCGTCAGTTTTTCCCGATTTTAAGCTACTTGAAATTTCATCCAATTTCTTCAACATTTTATTATTATGCCTTAACTGTTCATCGTTGCTTTTACGTTTTAAAACTGGTTTTTCATTAATATCTGGTGCACTTATCTTTGTCATCATAGCTCCTATGCTGGAAATAAGCTGGTTGTTATTCTCTTCCAACACCGATTGACCTTGAGCTCGACCATTTTATCCACCCCTCGTTCGTCCATGTTGAAAAGTAAATAAAGCGTTCACTGGGAAGTCGAGCATAGAACTGATTATACCCGCCAAAACAAACCGGTATTGTGCCTACCATGTACCACGTGATTACAACGCTCGAGTAACTCGCTCACGTGTACTTCAATACTTTGAGACATTCGTTCTGCACTATACTACGTAACGTGCAGAACTTACAATTATCATGTCACCCATTTTGGTCTGCAAGGATTTCATCTGGTCAGTCAAGTGTTGTAATTCGCTAAGCAGTGGGTTATCTGAAACTGTCGAATGCTGACAGGAAACGTCCAACTTCTCTTGCTTAAGAGAAACGAAAGAGTTACCAACAGCTAGCTCATGCTCAAGCTGACGCGCAGTTCTCGTCTAAACAAACTGAAATCCTTGATAGTCTCAAATTTATACCTAGAATTGTTTCGCAAACTGGTTCACGAAGACCAGACCAAGGTCTTCCACAAAGCATCTCATCTCGAGATGATTTATCAAGAGGCAATTTAGTTCTTGATAAAAGCTGTCCCAGCCTTATGATAAAGTCTGCAACAGATTCGGATTTTAACTGGTGTGCACAATAGAACTGTCCCTTAGCTCTATCCGATGTAGCAACATTACCAAAAATAGCTTCAAGCTCACTTACAACATCAGTGACACTAGCAAGTGCACCTATATTCACCAATGCGCTCCGAGCACGACCAATGAGAGATCTACGAATGGCCTCAAGAATTAAATGTGGCCGATAGACCCCCTCCCTAATTAAACAAGAAACATCAAATTTCTACACTTCAAAGTAAACATCATCAGTTCGACCTTCGCCTCAAAACTGAGGAAGTCTTGGAACTTTGGTCGAATGAGAATAATAGTCTGGCCTTGACGATACAGGATCACCTGTAAATGAACACTCACGTGGAAGAGGAGGGACAGGTGGGGGTCCGAAAAGCCTTGATATCTGGAGGACTGGGCGATGCCTGATGAGAAAATGTTCTCAATTCTGGTTCATTTATCAGCCCTCGTTCAAAAGTAGATAATCTTGGAGCTGAAACAAATGTGCAAGCAACATCAGTCCTAGGTGTTGAATAAGCAACATTATCAAGATCGAACTTCACAGAACTGTAACGCCTAGGCACCTCTGGCCTTTCTGTAAAAGAATGTATGCTCATACGAGCCTCTCTCACCGGTGTTGGAGTACCAAATTCATTATATTTTGAAGATGTTGATATGGTTTGTGCATTAGAGGTAAGTAATTGTACAGTATAGCGACCAGTTCTCTCCAACTGCTCAATGAAATAATCTAGGTCTTCCTGACTATAATCAATACTGCCAATGACATCAGATTGGTTTTTAGCAGCCATATTTGTGCACAATAAAATGATTTATAAAAGTGAGAAACACAGCATAGATATCAAATATATCAAATAAAAAACTGAAAAGAAGACTATTATGCAATCACTTATTTAAAAATATAACCATTCACAAATGTCCTACAATAGCCACCAACCACTGCAATTGATGACAATGACAAGGAACTATTTACAGGACAAAGACAAAGGGACAATATTTACAGAAAATACCACAATTGTGACTTTGGGCGAGTGTTAGAAGGGAGAATGTTAGTTCTTACCAGTTCACCGGGTAAACATGCAAACCACTGCTGAAGCTCAGTGAAATGTGAAACGCCAGTGTTGTTCTGTCCACTGTAATTGAGCCTAACATTTATAAATTTTATATTAAATGCAAATGTACAAAAATAAATGAGAACACAGTTTCAATGAATGATGATAATGATAAGTATGATTAATTTGAAAACAAATATTAAATCAAAAATAAATGACAATAAAGTTTCAATTAATAATGTCAATGAAAAGGATGATTAATTTTAAAGAAAATATAAACATGTTATTATATATGCATGCAAAAACACAATATTATTTTCAGATGTAATTTATGTCCAAAATAACTGTTCACAGTTCAGCACTTTGTTGTATTTTCGTCCGGTTCACCAACAAAGTTAATTCACCATATATGTTTCAGTTCGGCTCACAAACACTACGAATGCCTATAAAGCATCCACTTTCTAATTGAAGTAAACCATGTGCACCATCTCACAAGCTGGTTTAACTGTCACATCAATATATGTTGAGTTGACCTCAAACGAAAACGATGTTTACAATTGTGACATCCGGTTACCTTCGTACTTCACTTCGTACCCAAGATTCGTCCCAATTTCGTACCAGATTGAGCGGATCCGCACACTTTCTTCGCCCCTCACAAGAAGGTGATTCGCCCCAGGATCACATCAAGCGTTCGTACCACCAATGTGACGAGTATGCAAATCCAGAGCCCCACGTTGGGCGCCAATTTGTCGCAGCACTCTGGTAAAAATAGGGCGCAGTAATGAGAAAAACAACAGAACACAAAGACACGGTAACGTGTTGACTCCTTGAATATCAATCTCTCACTCATAAATGGAAATACAAAATTCAACATCTTAAAAGACAAATACACATACGAATGATATATGAAATGAGATTAAATGAGATGAAATTATGCAGAAAATAGACTTACTAACCTGGTAAAAATAGCAGTAAAGAGAAAAACAACAGAACACAAAGACACGGTAACGTGTTGACTCTTTGAATGTCAATCTCTTACTGGCGCTATCGTGTGAAAACGTGCACGAGGAAACCGAGTTAGTAAAGTTATGGGCGATTGTCGATTTGGTGAAATTAATGAAAATGGGTTACACAACACACATGAAACAGATTCTGACAAATTGTCCTGGTGATAATCAACTAATAATTTAGTATAATAGCATAATAAAGCGTCATGGATTTGGCAGTATTATGTTTTATCTTTTAATATTGTAGATACTCCAGCGTAATTGTAAAGCCCTTTAAACTCCCGTTCTTTTATTACAACCTAACAATCTGCTGGTTGACTTAATTGAAGATAGTGAGATAAAATATACGTATCATAAATTTTACTTTTTGATAGATACATTACATATCATAAATGTTTACTATTAGATAGATCGATTACACGCATCATACATTTTTACTTTTGCATTTGAGGGACTTGTTCGCAGATTTTCCGTATGTTAAACTTAAAACAAATGTCAATAAATGTCTTTACTGCAAAAACTACAGCATCTGGAATAATCTAAAACAAATAATATATAAAGAAAAGAGATACATTTGCATTCGCCGGGACCTGTGAGACCCAAAAAGCTTATGCGCTAAACACTCGGCGATTCGGAAGTGTACATCCGGGTGTGTATTTTTAACGCTATGTAAGTGATACACGTGTTTTTCAAAATACCGACGAATAGCGTTATGAACGCTTTATAATTTTGTCCATTTCGATTGATGATTATCCATAAAAGAAACGATATTTCTTAGCCATGGGTGTTATTTCGCTTGTTTGCATGTAATGTATAATTTCCTTTTGAAATCTGTGACAAAAGTTTTGAAGATTATGAACATGTCCCTTTAAACTAATGATAATGAACAGTCAGATTTTAAAATTTAAAAACAATTCATTTGTAAAAAGGTAACGAACATAAACGTTTAGTTTAAGGGGTAGATCAGCCGTTTAAATTTACCTGATTACCTGCCCTATGTAGTCACGTGATCGGTCTGTTTGTCACGTGTGGTGGCAGAGATTTGAATTGCGCTATATTCATGAAAAGTCAAAGCACTGCGTGGATGTTAAATGGCATGATAGATTGTACATCACAATTGTGTAGATGCAGATTTTGACATTTATTACCATGTATTAATTAGGTAAACAGATTCCAGTTCAAATCAACGTCCTTTAATTGACTGATTAATCAACTAATAAAGTAAATATGATTTGTTTTTTTGTTTCATCGGGCAACCCTTGTACTTATTAGATAAATATTATTATATTATTATATTTTATTGTTCTTTGGCCAACCTCCGTTTTTGTGTACACGGTCATATTTAGGCGAAAAAAGCTCCTATTTTTTCCGCCGACACAAATTTTTTTTTGCCTATCAATATTTGACTTGTTACTGATCTTTGGGGAAACAGAGCAGTTTTCGTGTATAATATAAGTTTCTTGCCAGAAATCTTTGTCTATAACCTTATTTATAGTTAAGGTACCGTTTCTTTGTTGGGTGGCGTTTAAATATTTTGCATACAGTCCAATACACTTAAACTGTGTGGCGAATATGCGGCGTAAAAATAAATGTTACAGAAAAAAGTTGAATTTTACATCCCCTCCTAGATTTTTTGGTAATTTCAATCGTAAACCACCATTAATTTTTTAGCCTTACTTCGAATTACCTGTTAATGGAACAGTTCGAGGCTTGGGGAAACAAATGAAATAAACGGTATTATCGTCTGGCCGAAGGACCTGTTTCGAGTTACCATTATAACTGCAATTATTGTTATTATAAGTTATTGATATATCAGATTGTTCTATTTCGTTTGCCTGAATAATATATGATGTACCTCTTTCCTTAGACAAACACAATATACAAGTTGGTCTAGTCGATGTACCGACTACAAATTCTTATCCAGTCTCTACCCAGTTTCATAATTAGGCCAAAACATAAATTGCGTGTTTCGGGCAACTGTTTCAAAAACGTTAGGCAGGGTCGGGATTGAGTTTTTTGTACTTTTTTAAAGACACATTTAGGTAAAAAATATTGACAATTATTAAAAATCTAAACAATACGGATTTCACGGAAAGCAATCCTCGCTAAAACTGTAGGGTCTGGGGTTTTTGCTAGGTATGGTCGGGTTTCGCGAAACAAATAATTGTTTTTGCCTTACCTAATATACTATGCAAACTCTCGCATGGCTGTCAATCCAGTCAGTTCTTTTAACACGAAAACGTTATATTTGAAGCAAGTTTATTTTCATGTGGCGGTTATGTCACTTCCAGTTTAAATATAAAATGGTGTCCGTCGTCAAATGCACATTTCTATTACCTAGCTTACATATCTCACATATTTGCATTGATAGGTTATTTGAAGAGTTAAAAGCTCTTTATGCACATGTTACATAGAATAAAAGTATTACTTGTGGTTACACAAATGAATGCATTATATTTAGCCTTTTCCCTGTATATACGGCCACTTAAGAGCTAAATTGCTTTTATATCCTAAATGAACATACTTTCAACATCAGTTATACTTTTGTATCTTTAAATTTTAGGTATCTCCTACAAAATAAAGGCCAGATAATTTGGAGATCAGCCATTCACTTAGTTACTGGCCAATTCTAGAAAGGCACACGAGCAGCCATACATTTTTCAGATGTTTCCTATCATTTGGTTCAGTCTTCATTTGTATTGGAAATCACTTAAATTTTGTAATAATTATGATATAACACTTGTATAAGACTAACAAATACCAAATTACTGTTTAAAAATGAATGTTTGTAAACATCCTGAGTTATGCACATAGTGTGTATTGATTTTAGAGAATTTCTTCAAAAATCTTAACTTTGTAAGCCAAAATCTGAAATTCGCAATTTTATGAGACTTATGACAATTTTCACAATACCAATAACCAACGCAAGTTTAATAAGAAATAACAATTAATTTCCATTATTCGTTGGGTGGCCGAATATACAGGGGTGGCTGAATAGACAGGAAAGACTTCTACAGCATGTACAGCCTCAATAAAACTGAGCACTTGGCATTTAGTTTCCAGCTGTGCTGTCATGTATCCACCAATACCAGCAACACATGTTCACATATTTATATATATATATGCCATTAAACGTCCAAACTGGACGAATACAAATTTAAAATTGAAGCTCTCACCTACAAAATTATGGCCAATTTAGAGCATCTGAACTTAAGAGTTCAACTTTTATAATAAGAAACGTTTAAACAAAGAAGAAAGAATGTTGCCTTCACCCGGGCTTGAACTTATGATCAAAAGAACTCCGGATCAAAAGACTGACACGCTTACAACTCGGGAAATGTGATGTTTTTACATGTCCCTGTAATTTTTACTGTATGTAATTGAGTCACGTGTTTTCAACAATGTCAACGAAAACAACAGAACTACACAAACTGATTCCATCGTTTCGCGTTACAAACGCTCTTATTATTTTATCAATTATTTCTCATTAACAAACCGGTATTTCCAATTTATAGTTCTATGTCAGCAGTACTATTTCGCTCCCATATATACAATGCTCTTTTATTTTCGAAATCTGTGACAAACATTTTGTAAAGAAAACTCAAAATTTTGCTATCGTAAAAAAAAATCGTCTACATCATTATTAAACTACTTGTACCACACATGCAAAATTTCAGGTCGATCCGCTTAGTAGAAATGCTTCAAAAACGCATTTGAGAATAACACATGATAAGCCATCTGGCTTGCGTTTTCAGTACTTGGAGTGTATGGGGAGCGGGAGCTCAAATTCGTACGTTAATCATATAAACCAGTCAAATTACCAGTTCATTTAGACTTATTTTAATGCAGTAGACATCAATACTGTATAAAACGTACAATATTTTGCTTATAACATGATTCGATGTTCAGTGAGATGCAGAAGGCGAGTTTCCGTACTTTTTTTCATTTTTTTACCCGAAAAAACAGGTTTCGCTTTAAAAATCGTACAAACATGTAAATTATGATATTAATCGCATTGCAATAAAAAAGATATGTCATTCTACTTCTAAGAAAATGCAGCTCGCATGAATGCAGACACCGGTAGAAAACAGGGTTTCGGCAATCAAATTTCGACAAAGCCCCATGCCACAGTAAACACACCCCAAAAGTTCACATTTCAAGTTAGCCTCCAATAAAATACACCAAAATGTTCCAGACACACATGGGATAAAAGAAATAACCACAAAAGTCTTGTCTGAAATTGCTAAATGGCGCTTATACCAGAAGAGAAAAGGAACTCTTTAGCAATAGGCACTACTTTCACATGGACCAAGGAGGGATACACAATGATTTACTGGTATCTAACCTTGTAAATTGTCAATCTGTGAACTTGCCCGTTAACATTAACTAACGTAGGGGGCGTCTAAGGGGGCGGTTAAACAGTACCATAGTCGATATCTAGAATAGTATTAGAGAATATGTCTTAATGTATGACATCCCTGTCGATGCTTTAGTGATACTGGTTTCGGGGACATTGTATCTCAAATATATTATACAAATCTATCCCGGAGGTTGTAAATAGAATGCATTTATGTTGTCTTTGTTTGTGTTTTCATCGCAAGCATGCTGAGGAATTGATTGACAGGTGACGTCCTCGTAAGGCCCGCCTCCTTTTTGAGGTGTTGCCTCACGCACATGTGAATCATCGGGAGCCACGCCCCGATTGTATTATATAACCGATGCCCAATTCGTCTCGTTAGGATCGACCGTCTGCAAATTCCATTGCATGAAAGTTCCTAATGAAAAAAAAAAAACTTTATTTTGATCGAATTTGCCATTGTAGGAGTATTGGAATCTGTCGATGTTTGTGTTTCGCAATTTCTTATACGATTGATCGTGACATGTTTTTGAAGTTTCAAAGACAAAGACAACGGAAATTACGTGGTGCAGCATCATACGCATATAGAAAGCCTGTTTCTGTTTATATTGACTGTACAGAGAGATTTATCGCTCAATGATTCTGGATTTAAAATATTTTAAATGCGTAGATATGCACGATGTTTAAGTGTTATTGTTGACTGTTTATACCTGTAATTATAATACCTGTTATTACATCTTAAGGCGTCATCGGGTGAGATGTCCTTCAGTTTACCTTTATTTCACCGATGTTGTTTTGGTCTGAGAATATTATTAAACCAACCCTGTTGTAACTTGAAAAGACAACTGTGTATTTGTTTTAACTGCTTGTTCAAATATATTCCGGATTCTGCTTTGATATAATTACTTAACACTGCCGCAGGGAAAGAGCCAGAAGCAAAATGGCAGGGCCCTGCGCCCCGCCACTTTTTGGTACCCCGCCACCTTGCTGCCCCGCTAGGCTGATCAACGCAGGAATGGTTAATATCTTTTGAAATACACTATATGTTTGCAAGTATTCAATGCCACATGAAGACGACATGTTCAAAATCCTTAATTAGAAGCATTTAAAATATAAAAACCTAGGATTTTAAACCACTATACCACATAAGTAAATTTGACAACAAACAGTCTGAATCCCCCCTCCCCCCCTTCCTTTTGAGCACCACCATGTACCTTTTTTGATCCTAGATCGTTCCTAACTGTCGCTTTCTTAACAAGAACATACTCTTTTCTGTTATATAACAGTCAAAAACTACGTCACGTCTCTAAAACGTTAATGTGGACGTTATAATAATAATTATTATTATGTACAATAATTACATATACTATAGTGTGTTTTTAATCAATCAAATCGCTTACTAGATTGATTTTAGTGCAATAGAAAAATAATAGGCATTTTTAAATGCAAAAAAACTTGAATCGTCCTGTGTAATTAAATATTGTATTAATTAAAGCAAGTTTTTATGAATAAAGTGTAAGCTGATGATTTATATTATTCGATTGAGGTAGGCCCATATAGAGTCATCGAAATTATTATGCCGAGAAACAGGACCGACTTGCAACAATTAACCCTACCAATACTTGAGACTGAAGATCAAAGCCGCCATGACATTCATCAGGAAGAATAGAAACATTCCAATGAAGATAGTTAAGTAGTGATTTACATTTTGATTTTCTTTATTCAACAGTAAAAACGATTCAGAATCGGTGTTTTGCACGCGGCAAATACGTATTGTCTTACATAATTGCGCATACTTTGTTAGTTACACGTTCAACTTACACCAAATAAAACTGGCTGAAATGTCAGCATCTTGGTCAGACATTTATAAACCTGTTTTCGTTAACGAAAACCAAACTTTTGTTATTTTATGTTGTTTAATATATGTATATAAACTGGTTTTAAACGATCGAACGTATATTAATGCTATTATTTGCATGCTGTGAACTTGTTCAAAAATTCTACTGGAAGCAAGACGAGGCTGTCAGCCTTCTGTACGCAAATAAAAATGACTCCCTCTGACTGTTAAGGATCTAATGTTTTGTACACAATCCTAGTATGTCTCTTCTTGTGATAGCTTAACTCAATTATTATTAGCGAACTATGTGGTGTTTTTATCTGAAGATACCTATTTTGCTGAGTGGAATCAAGTTCACACATTTAATTATTTCGGATATGGCCTATTGTTCATACAGACAATAAAGCAACAGCCGAACGGGAATGTTAAGTTTGCTATTGGATTCATTGCTAACTGTCTCAATGTTCCATTACAAAGGCAAATGCAAATTATAAATTGCCAGACATTGGTACAAACATGACAGAGAATTTGACAAATTACTGGTAAATAGTAGAGGAGTGCCGATAATAAAATTACTTTGGGGTAAATCGGAGTCTTGGGTATACATGTTTCAGTCATCTGGAATGTTTTTGTGCCGTAAATATCGCAAAGGAATTAGCAGGTTCAACGATAACACGGAACTTTATCGAATGTCTCTGCTTTCTATCATTACACAATTGTAAAACTGATTTTGAGACTGTTGGTGGAAGCCAACGGTCTTTTGAGAGGGTATTTTCCAAAACAGGTATCGCGGAAAACTACTTCTTTTCTCGCTACAAGTCAGTAAATCAAAACCTGAAAGGGACGTTCTTCAAAACAGCAAACATTCACGAATGTTCTCTTACCTTTTAATTATTTGAGGTAATGTTTGTCACGTGTATTATAATGTGTATATGATGTGATTTATTACAATAACATTTTCTAAAAAAGTTTATTAAAAATGTTACATCCAATGTGACACTCCTAGTTTTGCTTGATACTTGAATGTAACCGAAATATTCACCTGGGTGTCCTGGAATAAGACAACTAAATTAATGCGCTACATGGGTTAGTTCTGACTCGTTGTGAAAGTGTTGGGTCTTGTTATCGACTCTTATTCTGAATATTTTGACAACGATTTACTGCAATGTATTAATTTTAAACTGTAGTATGATCAATCGAGAGCACGCATCGTATGACCTACTTTTGACTCAATAGGCTACGAATGACTAACAATCGATGTTCCTTACTACCACGCTTTATCGGTTATTCTGCATGGCTCGTTGCAGATTGACTTGTTAATTGGCATGTATTTAATTCCGTTTGCATTAGATACTTAGCTTAAAAATATGTGTTCATTACTAACAAATATTTTTTTTATTATGATGTGAATACTATAGAATAAGAAGCCATATTATCAATTTTAAAGGTGGGAAATTGAACTTAATTCCAACAAATTTGTCCTTTTTAGCTAAAATGCACTCATAATTCAATTGCTTTTAGTTTCGTTTGTAACCAACAGTCTTTCTACACTGTCAGCGCTTTGATTAATTATTCATAGTATCCAAAATACTGTACACGAATTCGAAAAAGCAAATTTAAGGTAATTTTCTTCATCGCAACGAAATAAGAACCGTTGCAAATGTACTGTTTACAGTAGTTTTCCAATAAAGTTGTGTAGGTGTTGATTTGTGTCAGCTCAGCTGTTATTTGATTATGACAGGCGACCAGAGTGCAAAATCATGAAAACAAAATATCGACAATTCTTCAGTTACTTCGAGCCTGAAATTAAATTGGTATAATAAAACACATTGATCAAATAACGTAGCGTCTAATCGGCATAATTAAAACTATATTATTCATTTAAGAAATAAATTTCGATTTTGAGTTTTTTATCTGTAAATAAACAACGATTTTGAGTTCTGACGCATAGGAATTAAACCACGAGGGCGTTAGCCCAAGTGGTTTAATATACGCGCTTCAGAACGAAAAATCGTTGTATATTTAAAATATCGTTCTGATGCGGTATATTAAACAACTCGGGCTAACGCCCTCGTGGTTTAATTTATACGCGTCAAACTCTATATCGTTGTTTATTAGCCGATATACAACTCTAAATCGAAAATTATTACTTAAATATAGTATAGTAGCAGGCGCGGGTACAGCATTTGGAGTTGAAGTGGTGGAAATATTCAGTACCTTCCAACAATACACGCGTTAATTATATATATTTCATAACACTGACAGTTAATATGCAATATATCATAGTTTAGCCTTTTGCAGAGATTCTAAACATGCACCAGCTTTCTGTGACACATAACATGAAAAGAAAACTTCGTCGAAATTAACAGTTATATTCTACTTATTTGTATTAATAAGCATTGTGGCAGAAGGATTTTGAATATTTAGACAGAGAAACATAGAGTAAAAAATTTATACATTATAATTTGTATTAATACCTGCATAAGGAAACATATCCTACCATGGGGGTGCTAAAAAGGCAAAACCGAAGTACGTTTACAAACGAACATTTATATATCTAGACATATTTTTACATACGTGTGACGTATAAACAACAGACTAATTAATGATCTGATAACAAACAATGCCCTAAGGCCATGTTTGGAGGCTCTGTGGTTACTTAATCTGTCCCAGTTTTGTTGCAATTGAGATTTCACATACCAGATTTACCACTGTATAAAATTATGTTGTCACTAATGAAAGTCGCCACTTTGAAAAAACTGTCGCCACTTTCGCTATTTTGTCGCATTTGGCGACAGTGGCGATCGACAGCGAAACCCCTTTCTAATGTTAATAGGTCAAGTAGCGGTACATTGTCCGATAATGAGTGTAATCTAATTTTCAGTCTGCTGTACTTCATTATTTAGTAATAGGACAATCAGAAAACTTTACAGGTGCCAACGATATTTTTAGACTATTGGCAGAAGCCAACGGTATTTTTAGAGGGTAATTTCCAGAACCTTTTGTCATTCGACTACTTCTCTGCACGCTACGAGTCAGTAAATCGAAACCAGAAAGCGTCCTTCTTTAAAACAGCAAAATGTAACGACTGTTTTCTTACCGTTTAATTATCTAAGATAATGAATATCATGTGTATTATAATGCATATATAATGTGATTTATTACAATTACAGTTTCTAAAAAAAGTCAATTTCATAAAATTGTTACTTCTAACTAATGACTCCCCTACTTTCGCTATTTACTTGTATGTAACCGAAATATTATTTCGCGTGGGTGTCTTGGAATAAGACCACTAAATTAATGCTCTACATCGGGTATTTTTGAATCGTTGGAAATATGTTATTTCTTGTAACCGATCCTTATTCTGAATATTTTGGTAACAAATTACTGCAATGTAATAATTTTAAACTGGTGTATGGAAAATCGAGAGCACGCATCGTATGACCTACTTTTGACTCTGTAGGCTACGAAGCACTAACAATCGATGCTTCTAACTACTTCGTTTGATCGGTTATTCTGGTCCGTTGCAGATTGCCTTGTTTACTCGTATGTATATAATTCCGTTTGTGTTCGTAAGTTTGAAGGTGGGAAATTGAACTTCATTTAATCAAATGCTTCCTTTTTTAGCAAAAGTGCACTAATAATTCACATACGTTTGGTTTCTTTTCTCGCCAACAATCTTTCTACGCTGTCAGCGTTTTGATTGTCACTAGAGATCTTATACTCGCATTGTATGCATTGTCGCATGTAAGGGATAAGCTTTTACTTTGAAATGAGCGGGTAGTTGAAAGAAAGTACGATAGCCGAAGTTTCGTATATATATTCAGCTCCAAACATAAGTCTGGTGCACATATATTATTGTATCACAAATATATTACAAAAATGCGCATTGCTTCCGTGGGAAACCTGACAGGCACAAAAGTAGTTATGTTGAGTTACAGGAGATAACTCAAAAATGTAACGGGAGAAGCTTATCCACAGGTTTGTACATGTATACATGATTTCAAATTTGCTCCAGACAAGAAGATTGCATCTGGTACTGGGTGGATTACAAAAATATTGCATCTGATATCAACAGGGTTGATTACAAAAAGATTGCATATGATACAGTGTTGATCACAAAAAGAAGGGTTGATTACAAAAAGAATGCATATGATACAGGGTTGATTACAAAAAGAATGCATCTGATACAGGGTTGATTACAAAACGAATGCATTTGATACAGGGTTGATTACAAAAAGAATGCATATGATACAAGGTTGATTATAAAAAGAATGCATCTGATACAAGGTTGATTATAAAAATAATGCATCTGATAATGGTTGATTACAAAAAGAATGCATATTATAGAGGGTTGATTCCAAAAAGAGAATGCATGTGATACAGGGTTGATTACAAAAATATTGCATGTGACACAGGGTTGATTGCAAACAGATTACATCTGAAACAGGTTGATTTATGCATCTTGAGGTTTGTACCGTACCTAGAACTACTTAAATGACAATATGAAAGGGCGACGATACCAATATACTCAATAAGAGTATTAAATATGCATTTGTCTGTTGCCATTTTGCCGTTGGTTACGCCATTGCAATCTGACCAGTAACTGACCAGGTTCGATCAATTATTGACGGGACTAATTGGCGAACATGAATTGGTATCCATGTATATGTAAGAACCAAAAAACAAACAAAGAAAGCAGCATCTGAGTGCGTACGACTGTTGTCCAAGACAACAGTAAGTCTTGCATTTGCAAAGGGACTGGTACTGTTAATAGGTGATTTAGGAAATAGCAGTTTCTGCATTTGTTAACGTAATCGGTTCCAAAGCAAGGCAACTCGTCTCCAAACGGTATGAATACTTATATTGTTATATATATATAATTATTGAGAGGTCTGGTATATACGCTAGGCAAAAGTTATAACGCACCACGGACTAATCAGGGATTTCACTTTTTCTAATTTGTTCCAATATTTTGGTATAAACACATGGTATAACTCAAATGTTCATGGCTGACATTTCAAGCTGAAATTCTTATAAATAAAGACAATACAACAATTTCTGTTGGGTTTGTTATAAATAAAAAAAATACAACAATTTCCATTAGGTGCCTTGTAGCTTGTATCGAGTGTGTATTTTGTCTGTGTTTTGACTACGGAGCGATAAGAAATGTTTGCTCGGTGTACGATGTTTGATAGAAATGATAGTATTAGAAATAGCACACGACTGCTACAGATATCATTCATTCGGTGATTTTAGCTAGTATATTCCAGTAATACATTTATTCGGCTCTCGTAGATATATATATTTCTTATTCGGAAAACAAAAGCTTGAAATCTATTATTCCTCCTCGATAAAATCGTGTACAAATATAAGCATCTAGCACAAATTATGAACAACAAAATATGTGGGTTTTTTTTTAATGAAATTAAACACAAATATCCGCAAACCTGCTTTTACAATTATGTCTATGTAGCACAGTGCGGATAATTAAAATGACAACCAGCACATTGTATCCCCTAAACTCTTGCCCAGCTAGGCCCCATGGCGAAGGACAATTTCACTTTGTGGCTGTATTTGTCCGCCCATTATTGCTTGTTTAAGCGTCTATAATCATTGTATAATACAAGTTGTGAAGTAAATACAATGTACTGGTTATTATTTAATGGCATTTAAATGAGTGCCAAATTTCGATCACAACACATGCGTTGTTTTTCTTTCAATGACACGCTGTTTCGACCGCTCCTTATACAACTCCAGGGGACATGACATATCAATAACTTTTTGTGAACGCATATTTTTATGTCAAAGTTCCCACAGACTATTTACAGACTATTTATATTTTATAGGATTAAGTGCAAGTTAACGTTAGTATTGTAGTCAATATCCAATCGTATATGTGTTTTATCACGTAATGTTAGTTAACCAATCCAAATTATTAGAACTGATTGTTTTCGTTATATTTGGCGCGGGCGGATGCCTCGAAATTTGCGATGTTAAATCCACCTCCAACACTTCTATCTCTTTATTTCAGTCTATCCACTCTTTCACTTAAGTACATGCACTTAATTGTAAACAGTTTTTCAACGGTTTATGCCTGATATATGTTTTGCTGTTTTATGTTGCTTGTTATACGCATGTCACACGGTCTTCGTGGCCTAGTGGTTAGGGCGTTCGCCTACAGAGCGGGAGGTCGAAGGTTCGAGTCTCGCACAGGGTTTGTTTTGAAATGGCCGGGTGCCTACCCAGCAGCTAATTAAATCGAAGGGTACCGATTTCCTTCTTGC
Source organism: Congeria kusceri (assembly GCA_027627225.1). Classification (NCBI taxonomy): domain Eukaryota; kingdom Metazoa; phylum Mollusca; class Bivalvia; order Myida; family Dreissenidae; genus Congeria; species Congeria kusceri. The sequence continues at coordinate 14,922,878 of CM051039.1, forward strand.
CACGCGCCCGGCATAAAGAATAGGAATCGGGAGTAAAGATGTTTGTCATTAAAGGTGTCTCATAAGTTAAAACTGGCCCGCCCTTAAACGCGAGGGGCTGACACTATTATAAACAAACACTTTACTTTACTATACTATAAATCTGTGAAGGTCCGAGTAATTCAGAACCATCTATGGTACGACTCGTTGTAACTACAACTATGCTCAGACCGTTTTACTTATTTTCAGATGGCTGCAAAATGCTTGACATTGGTGTACCTGGGCATTATTATGACGTCACTACTTGTTCATACGTCACAAGGCGCGTACTCTGTTGTTAACTGCCTCGTGGGACTGATGGTGTGCTCGAGGAAAGCCAGATCTTCAGGGCAGAACTACGAGACCTTTGGCTGCTGCGACGGTTACATCGACTGCTTGAAAGGCTGTGGCATTGAAGACGTACCGTTAGTAGTTACTTAATACATTGTTTAGTCTTCCATTTATTTGGCCGGAGTTTTATAATCTTTTTATTAACTTGGGCCCGGCTAGCTCAGTTGGTAGAGCGCTAGACTGTCAATCCGTGAGTTCGAACCTCAGCCCGGCCACATAACTTGTGTGGGGATTGGTCATGAACAAACAAAACATGATCCTCGTAGTCGTCAACAAGCAGATCGTGTAGCCATTGTTTTACATCATTATCAGCCCTGTTAATAAGAGAGTTAACAACATGATCTTCAATTATGTGTCATTTGTCTAGTATGATAATATTACTGTGTTAATTACATGTATGCTTATATAATTTACATCCATAATAGCGGCGCCATTATCACACCCTTCCTTATCATTTACACATTCACATCAGGTTATTCACATTACGGTTTCATTTTTCTTATAATATATGTCATTTTCTTATAATATATGTCATTTTCTTATAATATATGTCATCTTCAGCATTGTGTGTATGATTAGTAGTAGATCATGTATAAATAATATTCTGACATAATACTCGCTAATTTTTCTATAGACAAAGAACATAATTCTCGTTTTTAAGCTATCCAATAAACAACGCAAAGAGAAATCCCAATTCTGTGCGGAGCATAGTAATAAGTAGTTCCAATTACAATTGCAAAAATAGAATTCAAATCATGTAAAAATCGAAATCATTTTTTCGCATTATCGTTGTTTATCGGCCAATAAACAACTCCTTGTCGTTCTGATGCGTGGCTATTAAACAACTCGGGCTAACGCCCTCGTGGTTTAATTCCTACACATCACAACTCCGATTTATGGCCGATAAACAACGATAAATCGAACATTATTTCTTAAATAAGAAGAGTATAATGTTAAAGCTGTTAGTTGGGGTGAGGTTTAAGAAAATGTGTTTATAGGCCAATATGAATCCGCCAACAGTTTGAGGCTAGAGATCTCCTTGATATTCTGGTGTTTATAAAACCAATAACCGATCCGTCAGTCGACATCACAGTTAAAATAGACAGCTTCAGTATAAAGATTATTTCGAAAGGTTTTATCATGCTCAGCATTACGGGTAACAGATTTATCATGAAAAGTATTACGGTAACGGTTTTATCATGTTCTGTATTACCGGTAACAGTTTTATCATGCTCAACATTACTGGTAACAGTTTTTTCATCCGTATAAAAGGTTTCAGTATTATTTTGATAATTGAGTGAAGGTACGTATATTTGTTTGGTATCAGGTCCAGTTTTGTCTACATTACATTAAGCTTCATGGACATTTCCTTGGCCATTAGTCGGTATGTAAGTTTTGTGAGTACTATGATAGTATCCTTACTTGGTAACAAACTGAGTGACGTCGCTGCACGTTCCAAATGCCACCCTCTACACAATGTCTATGAGTGACGTCGCTGCCCGTTCCAAATGCCACCCTCTACACAATGTCTATGAGTGACGTCGCTGCCCGTTCCAAATGCCACCCTCTACACAATGTCTATGAGTGACGTCGCTGCACGTTCCAAATGCCACCCTCTACACAATGTCTATGAGTGACGTCGCTGCACGTTCCAAATGCCACCCTCTACACAATGTCTATGAGTGACGTCGCTGCACGTTCCAAATGCCACCCTCTACACAATATCTATGAGTGACGTCGCTGCACGTTCCAAATGCCACCCTCGTCTATTATCAAACCGAGGGTTGAAACCCAGAAGGTACCAGTTGCCATTGAGTTCAATAATAGTTGGTTTCTTCTGGTTTTCAACCCTCTCAATATGCTTGTCAAACCTTTGGCGTCTTTTTTTTTATTTTTAGGGACAAATTTATCGAACTATCACTATCAACATAATGTTTCTTTTGCAGTTGTGGGCAGTTGGAGGTGGCTGACTTTTCGAGTAGCAACGACTTATCCTCTGAAGAAGACATGGATAAGCGCGGGAGCTGGAATAAGCGCGGAAGTTGGAACAAGCGTGGAAGTTGGAATAAACGCGGCAGCTGGGACAAAAGAGGAAGTTGGGATAAACGCGGAAGTTGGGATAAGCGGGGAAGTTGGGATAAACGCGGTAGTTGGGATAAGCGTGGAAGTTGGGATAAACGGGGAAGTTGGAATAAGCGCTTTGGACTCCCGGATTTGGACGATGACTATCCAGTGGTTTATTCAGAATCAGTCTTCGATCAATAAATAATAGTTTGGGTTATGTTTTGTAATGGTACCACACTATTTTTGTTGAACCTTCCGGTATAACACCTGCACAATAAATTAAACCTGGATTTTTGTTTGAAAGTGAAAAACTCACCTCACTCCACATCCTCGTGAAAGATACTTTAATTTTCATTTCGTCAAGCTTAATTTTATGCAATGCTCTCTTAATGAATATTTTTTCGGGGAAATTACTCGTTTTATTTACTGCGATAAAAAAAACTCCGCAGTGATCCCCCTTACCGGATGCTCTATATGATTTACTGCAATAAAAATGTTTTTACTAAGGCATAAAAAATATGTTTGTTTCAGGTAACATGCCCAAAAAAATTAGGGTAGGTAGGTCGGGATTATTTTTTTTTTGGTAAATGGTCAAATTGAAGATTCAAAAACTGAATACATATTCAAAACATATCAATACTATCCTTAAACATTGTTTATAAGTGGATTCTATCAAAACAAAACACATATTTATCAAAAACACATTTAATTATTGAAAAAGGTAAATAAAACAAAAATCAATCTGACAAACCCAATAACATGTTCTAGGGTCGGGGCACTTTTTTAGGGTAGGTCGGGTTACCTGAAACAAACTTATTTTTTTACGCCTAATTATAAATTACTAGTAAAATTACCGTTATGAGATCTGGCGATTTATATCAAGGATATTTGTTGGTTTCGGTAGAATATCGATTATAATTCACGAGTGATCATAGCAATTTATATTTATTTTTATTTATTTTTTCTATGATTACGAGTGAATTAAAATCGTTATTCTACAGACACCAACAAATTTTCTTTTTATTTTATGCTTTTTTTCCCACCTTTTTTTCCCCCATTTTAATTGCTATCTTAGTGGGTTTCGTTGGATAATATCGCGGGACTCATTTGACAATTTTGAGTCCGGCATCGTTTACGGTCCGTTTCATTTACTGTTCTAAATCGAGAACCAGTATGAAACAGTAAAAATTATCAGGGTGGTAATTTTCACTGTTTTAAACAGTGAATTACCAATTTTATTTCACTGATATTTCCCTATAAATTACTGGAAAGCATAAAATAAAAAGTAGTTTGTTTCTACAGGTGTTCAATATCTGCTAAGTTAGAAAAAATAATAATTACAACGAGCTTATAGTCGACGAACATTCTGTTACTTTAGAGCAAAAAATGCGAGTTTTAAATGAAGGGAGACAATCAGTAGTGATGAAGCCGACGCATGCAAAAGCATAAGCAAAGTCCCTTATATGATAATGTGTACTTTTTTCAAGATATTTGTATTTAACAAACGGATTTGAAATTTCTAAGTCTGCTGAATGAATACATGTTTACGAATTTTAAATGGTTTGTGCGACAAATTTGCCTTCACCCGAAAGGTTATCAAATAAAGGTATTATTAAAAAATACATATTAATATTTACTAGTATATTCTAATTTTTTGACACAATTATATATAGAAACTATTTGGAATATGATGTAATAAATACAACTGTCATTTTATCGATTAACCTTCAATTTATGCACATATCAATATTTCTCCCCAGAGGGACGGGGGGGGGGGGGGGGGGGCATTTAGACAAAATTCTCGTCTCTAGCTAGGGTGGGGAATTAGACCCCAAAAATAAAATTAGTCAAAGTCCCCTTCGTCAGCCCGCCCCCTTCCCCGTGGGGGAAAATATTTATAGGTGCATTACAGGTACACATTGCATCGCTACACTCAGGGGCGTAACTGCGGTTGAATCTGGGATACGCGGTCAATAGAGCGGATCCGTGGACTAGTGGTAATGCGCTAGCTCCACGACCCAGGGATCTTAGGTTCGAGCTCCCGTAACACTCTAACCTACTAACGCGTCTTTCGCATGAGACGTTAAACCGAGGTGCAGTGTACTAGATGTTTCGCACCGGGCACTAAATAAGTCTAAAAGACCGACGGGCGCCCCTGAAAAGACTCCTGTATCTCGCACTATCCCCCGTACTCCAACTAACGAGTCTTCTGGGGGCGATGACCATATGGGCGAGACACCCGGTGCACTCGATAAAAATTCACTTCGAGAGATTGAGTCGCGTGACCTTTTTACGTCGCAGGCTGCGAAGCACTACCATTGATACCTACCAATTTATACGCTCCTTCGGCTATTTTGACCTGTTCAGAATTAGTCGACACATTGACTGTTACGCATACTATTGCGTTTGCATTAAGTAGTTTGCACACTATTGTGGCATAGAACTGCCATACGATAACCACTTAAGGTTCGCGAAAACTTTTGTGTTAACTACTTAGCGTTCGCCAAAAGATTCGTGTAACCACTTATTTATTATGATATTTATCTGGATATTAAGATAGTGTTTGCGAATATTTTTCTGCAAGATATATTATTATTATACTAATTGGCCTTTGAGTGCCCAGAACTGACATTGGATACATATTGTTGGGGTTTCGTGGTCGTCCGAAGTATCTTCTTAACACAAATATTATCATGCTAATTATCTTACAACGTGAATCTCAACTAGTTCGCGATATTCGCGATACCACTTAAGTTGTGCGCGAGGTCTTCCGCATTATCTTACTAACACAAATAGTATCATGATAATTACCTGACAACGCGAGTCTTAACTAGATAATATTCGTGTTACCACGTAATTTGTGCGTGAGGCCTTCCGCACTATCTTACTAACACAAATAGTATCATGCTAATTATCTGACAACGCGAATCTGAACTAGATAATATTCGAGTTAAAACTTAATTCGGCGCGAGGTCTTCATTATCTTACTTACACGAATAGTATCATGATAATTATCTTACAACGCGAATCTTAACAAGATAATATTCCTGTTACCACTTAATTTTTGCGCGAGGTCTTCCGCATTATCTTATTAACACAAATACTATCATGATAAATATCAGACAACGCGAATCTTAACTGGATATATTCGCGATACCACTTAAGTTGTGCGCGAGGTCTTCCGCATTATCTTACTGACTCGAATAGTATCATGATAATTATCTTGCAACGCGAATCTTAACTAGATAATATTCGTGCTACCACTTAATTCGGCGCGAGGTCTTCCGCATTATCTTACTAACGCGAATATAATCACGATCATTATCTTACAGCGTGAATGTTAACTAGATAATATTCTTTTTACATCTTAATTCGGCGAGAGGTCTTCCGCATTATCTTACTTGCGCGAATATTATCACGACAATTATATTACAACGCAAATCTTAACTGGTTAATATTCGTGATACCACTTAATTTCCATATATCGCACATGTATTCGCAAACAAATTCGTGTTGCCAGTTATCTAACACGAATATTATCATGATAATTATCTTACAACGCAAATTTTAACTAGTTAGTATTTGTGATACCACATAAGTTTTTATTAACTGAAATTCTGATGTCAGTTCTGGGCAGTTTCAGGCCTGTTTTTCATTAAGCAGATAAATATCTTACGTCGAAAAAAATCGCAAACGCTATTAAGATATAAGATAAATAACACGAAACTTAAGTGGTAACACGAAAATTTTCGCGAACCATCAGTAGTTATCGTTCTATGCCACCATAGCATACAACCCTATATATCTACCAAGATGTTGAAAGTAGGGAGTATAACAATGTGTAGTTCGATTTGTCTCGTGTAAAAACGGCTTTGCAGAATTTCAACTGCATTCAATCAAATAATGTATTTTCTGCTTCAAAATGTTTGCACCCTATTTCCTTTGATTTTGGTGTCGTTCCGTTTTTTGCCAAATGCGTTTTGATTAGAATGACAAGGCTGCAATTTACGAGATATAACATGTAATATAAAAAGTGAAAAACGGTCTCCATATTAGGTTGAAAACACGTTAAACACTTAGCATGTTCTCGTAACATATTCTATTTCCAACACTACGTTGGACACTACAACGAAGAGGTTTCTTTTAAAATACCGGTACTTTTAAGAAGTTTAAATTTTCGGGTTTTTAATTTTAGTGTACGCACGTGCGTAGCCTGGGCGTGCCACGCCTTGACATTTATAACGAATAGTGCTGTCGAAATGAATAAAGAACAGAACAAGAAACAAAAGAAAGCATGGTGTTACTTTATTATATGAATAAAAATACGCGTTTATAACAACGTTCAAGTATATGTCATGATTTTAAAATTAGGGAAAAGATCCAGAGCGAAATCGCCCTCCCCCCCACCCCACCCCCACCCTGCTGCCCGTCTGATCTGGTCAACAAAGAAATATTGAATATCTTTTGCAATTCAATATACTTTTGCAAATATTAAATGGCAAATGAATAGACTATGATTACAAACCTTCATTAGAAGCACTTAAGTGATAAAACCCTTGGGTTTGCCAATTTAAAAAATGTCAAACAGGTGGTCCAGTTCCCCCCCCCCCCCTGGGGTCGTATTCCAGAACATCTTTGAGTGTAAGTGAAATCTTAACCTTAGCCTTAAAATCATCATTTTCCTTAAGCGTTGTATTTCAAGTATACATGAAATTCTGCTAAATGTTAAGTAATTATCAACTTATCATTAAGTAATATTTACTTAACTGTAATTGGATTCATTAATGTATGTGTAGTTATAAAAATATTACCTTACAAAACTTTGAACTTAAGTGAAAATATTTTAAGATCAACTTAAGATGTTTCTGGAATATGGCCCCTGACCCTCGGAGAAGCACCCTGTACCTTAATTGGGCTCGAATCTTTCCCTATAAAGTATTGGATTGTTCACATTTAAATAATCATATAATGTAGTCAAGAATGCACTATAAAATAATAAAGGTATTTAAATTTACGAAATATCAGTCTGTAAATATAGGATACATTACTTCATTCGGCTTTTCATTAGCGGTTCGTATGCCATATTTAAATATATACTATACAAGGATACATTTTTGATTTGGCTTTTCATTAGCGGTTCGTATGCCATATTTAAATCTATAATATACAAGGATACATTTTTGATTTGGCTTTTCATTAGCGGTTCGTAAGCCATATTAAATATTTACGAAAATACATCTTTTTACAGTAAACATCTTACATAAACGTGCATAGACACGATTAACACATAATGACAACATGTAATGCAGTCAAGAAAATAAACAGACTAACGAGCAATATTTTATCACAGGGGAGGGGGAGCGGCGGGCATTAACGGGACTTAAGACAGAAAGTAATATTCGACAGGCGAGACTTTGACACGCCGAATGATTCCGGGTCCCGGGAAATAGACTTTGGTCGGATTTTAGATCCCGGTTAAAATGCTCGGCTCTAGGGTCGGGAATTAGACCCCATCAAATAAATTTCGTCAAATTCCCTGGGTCAGCCCGCCGGTCCCCGACTGGTGGAAATATTGATCGGTGCATAAATGTTTAGTACATAATGAAAAATTAAACCCACAATTTAAACAAATGCTTTGAATAACGCTTATACATACTCAATGAAAACTATAAACAAGGAAGACCCAGAAACTGTTTGTACTGTTTGTGAATTAACAAAATAGGTCCGATTTGTGGTCTATAACAATATACGTAACCGACGTGCAACTGACTGTCAAGGATCCATGTTCAAAAACCTTTTCTTAGACTTAAGCTAAGACAGTAAGATTGAGAAAAAAAGAACATTCTTGAAACTGTTCTGGGGCCATATTCCAGAAACATCTTAAGTATATCTTAAAATATTTTCACTAAAGTTCCAATTTTTGTAAAGAATTATTTTTAAAACTACATATAAACTAATGAACCCAATTACAGTTAAGTAAGTAGTAGTTAACAATAAGTTGATAATTAGGAAACATTTAGCAGAATGTCATGTATTCATGGAATAAAATGCTTAAGAAAAAAGACGATTTTAAGGCTAAGGATAAGATTTCACTTTAGATGTTTCTGGAACACTACCCCTGTTGTTAAAGCGCTGTAAATTTCAATCTTACTTTGTATTCACCCACTCTAATCACACCATTCTTGATTAAGAACGATTTATTAATGACATTAGCGACACAAGTACCAGGCATATTTGCGAACGCTGAAGTATATTTGTTATTGAGTGTCTGTTCTTCATTCTTAAGTCTAAGAATAGGTTGGTGAATACGGGCCAAGATGTTGTTCTTAATTCTTTGTCGGTTTTGGCGGAACTTCCGGTGGTGTCTTCTGCCTCTCAATTTCCGGTTCCGGTTTAATATCCGGAATATCGTCTTGGTCTTTGTCACGTGATCCGTGTTTGAGGGTGCGCGTGAACTCTACGTAATCGAGTTGGCCCTTTTTGATTGGTGCTCGCAGAAATAGGTCATCCACCATCTCCTCTGACCAGCGGTCACCCATGGTCAGCATGCACTCCCGGAAGTAATCTTCAGCGATTAAACCTGGAACATTTGCACACGGTCCATTTTTACACAATTAACAATATCCACAAACGACCTGAAAAAATTTACAAGGTTAATTACAAACATGTATAAAACTTCATACACTGACAACGTAGAAAGACTGTTGGCCAGATATGGCAACCCCAAATGCACGGGAAATATATATTTTCTTGAAAGACACTGAATGTATTTTATAACCGAAGCGTGTGTAGGTTGTTTTTCATTTCCCGTTGCAATCATCGACTTAGTTACCAGTGGCCGAATAGCCTTTCGCCAACGGTCTAAAAACTGAAACCTTGAGGTGCTGATCTTAAAATGCGTGTTCGCAGAGATTATCTGTACATCTGAGATTATCTGACAGTACTACCACCACCACCACCACTACTACTACTACTATTACTACTACTACTGCTGCTTCTGCTGCTGCTACTGCTGCTCATACAACAACAACAACTACTACTGCTACTACTACTACTACTACTACTGCTGCTGCTGCTCATACTACTACTACTACTACTACTTCTAACTACTACTACTACTACTACTACTACTACTACTACTACTACTTCTACTACTACTACTACTACTACTTCTACTACTACTTCTACTTCTACGACTATTACTACTACTACCACTACTACTTGCTGCTGCTACTACTATTACTGATTCCCAGGTCTCGCAGGGTCAAGCCCCCACACCATCCTAACCTACTAACTCGACTTTAAAGACCTTAAACAGAGGTGCAGTGTAGAAGGTGCTTCACACCAAGCGATAAAAGACCCAGGGTCGACCCTGGAACGTGGCGTCTCCTGTATCAACTGAGCTAGCTGGTCGGTATACTCTGAATATATCTTTGAAATTGTCTGCTCGGGCAATGGTTTTTAACCGAAGTCCCGAGGGTAAATCACCTAACTTCGTCGTCTCCTGTATCTTGCACTATCCCCCTTAACCTAACTAAAACGTCGTCTGGGGTCAATGGCCACATGGCAGATAATGCCGGTGCACTCGATAAAAATTCACCACACGCATAATCTGTAGTCAATTGTTGGTAAGAGTCATTACCTGTATGTCTTTCATCAAAGCACGCGAACGCATTCTTGATTACTTCCTCTGGATCCGTGCCGTTTAGACGCTCGCCGAAGAGCGTGAGGAACATGGTGAAGTTGATTGGTCCCGGTGCTTCCGCTATCATCTTCTCGAGGTATTCATCCGAGGGGTCTTTGCCTGGAATTTTTTTTACATTAGCCACGTATGTGTACATTGCAGTTGATATTGTTATAATTGTAAGTACACAAGTTTAATTAGCTTATCAATATCAGACAATGAAAATATTTTCTTATGTATTTTTGTTGTACGTGTACTACTTTTTTGACACGTATACATTTACTTCACTTAATAATACAATAAAATAATGCGTTATTTCGATTAATTGGTCTTGAAATTATATATAATTGTACCTTTACGCATGCGCATAGAAAGAGAGCTTCCGGAGTAGATAATTTCGTAATGGCCTACCGGTATATCGCTATGAGTCTTTCACTATCGATGTCACTATACGTACTAAACCAGTAAGCCTACCTAGAGAGACCATGATGTCCTGCAAGTCATCTTTGTCCACGTACCCGTCCCTGTTCTGGTCTATCATGTTGAACGCTTCCTGGAGGACAATGAGACGTTTCCATAAAGGTTAATAATGTGCACATTAATCTAGTCTTCCTTCCAATCAAGTGTTTAACTGTTAGCTCATTTTATATAAACCAGCACGTGGTCAAGTTTGTAAATGTGTGTTGTTATCGATGAATGGAAATTAAATAACGCGGACATTAGAAATTCGCAAATTAGAAATGTCAACACCGCGGATTAATTAAAGTGTTTTTTTTCGATTTTGAGTCGTTTATCTGTAAATAAACGACGATTTTGAGTTATGATGCGCAACAATTAAACCACGAGGTCGTTAGCCCGAATGGTTTAATATACGCACGTCAGAAAGAAAAATCGTTGTCTATTCACAGATAAACAATGCTAAAGCGAAAATTATTTCGATTCTTACATGATCTGACAAATCTTTTTGCAATTGTAATGAGAACTACATTTTACTATGCTCTGTTCAGAATCGTGACTACATTTTTGCGTTATTTCTTTCGTAGTTTAAGAACGATAATTGTGTTCTTTGTCTATCGAAAAATCAGCGAGTATCATGTTAGGATGGAAAGTAATTAATGCGGACATTATATATTCCTAAATAAGAAAATTCAACACGGCGGATTTATTGTTTTTAAGACAAGCATGCATGTACTGCATTTACAGTAGCCTTGACAAATTGGTATGTGTGATACGTATAATGCGTCGATTTGGAAATGCTGTCACAGCGGAAAGATAACAGCTAATGTTAATTAAGAAATAATTTCGTTTTATCGTTGTTTATCGGCCAATAAACAACGACTTGGAGTCCTGATGCGAAAGAATTAAACCATAAGGGCGTTAGCCCGAGCTGTTTAATAGCCACGCATCAGAACGACAAAGATTCTAACATGATTTTACATATATTTTTTGGAATTACTTTTTACTGTGCTTCGCCCAGAATCGGGACTTCTTCTTGCCCGATTTATTGTGTAGTTTAACAAAGATATCATACTAGAGTATATAATATACAGCGTTATTGCCTAAAAGCTTAGGAAATAATACATTGCCTTTAAAGAGTCCATTGATGAATTAAGAATAACTAAAATAATAAGAATACTATTTTATTATGGTAAATACCTTAAATTCATGGAACTGTGCCTTGAGAGTCTATTGAACTGAATTCATGGAACTGTGCCTTGAGAGTCTATTGAACTGAATTCATGGAACTGTGCCTTGAGAGTCTATTGAACTGAATTCATGGAACTGTGCCTTGAGAGTCTATTGAACTGAATTCATGGAACTGTGCCTTGAGAGTCTATTGAACTGAATTCATGGAACTGTGCCTTGAGAGTCTATTGAACTGAATTCATGGAACTGTGCCTTAAGAGTCTATTGAACTGAATTCATGGAACTGTGCCTTGAGAGTCTATTGAACTGAATTCATGGAACTGTGCCTTGAGAGTCTATTGAACTGAATTCATGGAACTGTGCCTTGAGAGTCTATTGAACTGAATTCATGGAACTGTGCCTTGAGAGTCTATTGAACTGAATTCATGGAACTGTGCCTTGAGAGTCTATTGAACTGAATTCATGGAACTGTGCCTTGAGAGTCTATTGAACTGAATTCATGGAACTGTGCCTTAAGAGTCTATTGAACTGAATTCATGGAACTGTGCCTTGAGAGTCTATTGAACTGAATTCATGGAACTGTGCCTTGAGAGTCTATTGAACTGAATTCATGGAACTGTGCCTTGAGAGTCTACTGGAATGAAGAATAATTGTAAGATTGCGGATATTATTCATCAATAGTCAGTACCTTAAATTCCTGGATCTGCGCCTGATCGAACATGGCGAAGACGTTTGACGTCAGACGCTGGAGACGTCCTCCCTTCTTACGCCGTGACTTCATGCTCGACATGGTGATTGGCTCGAGGAGTTGACACCTGTGAACACAGTTTAGGTCATATTTTAATCCTCGTGACAACGAAAGTCCTCAATCTTCAAAGCTGATCTTAATTCTAACGTTATTTAAGAATTAATTATCGAGTAATCGTTGTTTATCGGCCAGTAAACAACGATTTGGAGTTCTGATGCGTAGGAATTAAACCACGATGGCGTTTGCCCGAGTGGTTTAATAGCCACTCATTAGAACTCCATATCGTTGTTTATTGGCCGATAAACAACGATAATGTGATAATTATTTCGTGTCTAAC